>BMAW01038401.1:766307-812252 GCA_019974015.1 Nephila pilipes | reverse complement strand
ACACACACACACACACACACACTCGCTCGCGCATTAGAAGTTCGATGGGGATTTTGTCCTCAAAATCCTCTGAAATATGAAATTGTTTTTAATTCCCTCTTCGACAATTATTATTTTTTTCTTTGAAGTATTATTTAAGATACCGGTGTTTGCCGATATAAAAGAATATCAACACATTTTCAGATTAAAAAATGTCCCTCAATATACTTAACAATACCTTTTGTAATATATACTACTGTGCTAAAAATATAACCTTTATTCATATTAAAATTATTCCGTATATACATATATACATAAATAATAATAATATAATAATATTCCAATCTCCGTTAAAGCGACTCTCTAAGACTGCAACATATTTATCCCAACGATTGTACCAGCCGGAAGCAACCCTGGAATGTCTGTTTTAAAGCAACGCACAAGTGGATCGTCGCTCTTTCTCTGGGTTGAAATCTCGTCTAGTTTCACATGGTTCGTTGGTTGGTTTCTGGTTCGTTTTCATTTGAGAACTCCATGCTTTACACAAAATTTAATGAAGAAGCATTGTTCAAGTTATTTTTGTGCCATTTTGTTGAAAACGAAAATCTGGTGCCTGGCAGCTTCTGCAGATAGGAGAAAAATTAACACATACGGATTAGGAAATTGCCTACATTTGTACATCAAGCAACATCTCCCTTGTTTCGTTTGTTTATCCGCAAAAAATTATGGTCGTGAACTCAGTAGTAAATCCGTTTATTCTACAGTTCCTTAAAATCAGGAAATTTTCAACAAATGTACGTTTTGTTTTTACTTTAATGCAAAAAATATCTTACTTTAACATATCATTAAAAGAAATAAAACAAGTAATATTTTTTTTAACTTTTTGGAATATGGTTTGATTAAAGCAGAAATGAATAGTATAGTAAAGAATGTTGCATTTTATAAGATAGCGAAGTAAGAATAAAATATTAATGTGTTGGAACATTCTTTTATCGAGAAATTTTAAATGTTTGAGTAATGATCCTTAAATCATATCTTGTCTTACGATAATATCACCCATTTTAATAAAAGTAAGAGTTTGTACTTGTGTGTGGAGGCGAAGCGCACACAAAAAAGATAGAAAGACCCAGGCGCATAGAATTTGGTATGCTGCAACTGTAGAAATTGTTATGCAACTCGAAAAATTTTTTTTTTCGGAATTTACATTTGATTTTTTAAAAATTCAATGTTGAAGCGATTTTATGGGATACTTTGCGGCTAGTTCTCTGACAAACCGTTGCAGCATTTTGATTCTTAATGCTCTGGGTTCTAAAGTCTCCCATTTACCGGACATTTTGATTTCATGAACGTAATGTTAATCCTACGGAATTTCTACTCCTGTTCTCAAATCTATCCTATTTTATCTATTTGAATGCAAAAAAGTGCATCCGAAAGAACAAAAAAATAATGAAGATTTCTGCAGAATTACATTAGTGCTGCATCTTCAAAAAATACCTTTAATCCTATTTTAAGATTTCGTTCGAGGTTTTAAGGTCAGTAAATAATATTTTCGGAAATCGAGGAAAATCCACAGGATTATCATTACGCTCCGAAATCAAAATGGCCGGAAGACAAGAGTTTTTAGTTTTTTGTTTCCTAAGGTAAATTGCCTATATATTATTGATATATATTATTTATGTACATATTGTTATTATGATAGTATATTATGCTGATTGCTTCGATGGTTTTACGATTTGAATAGTTTTTTTGGAACACTTTACTAAATAAATGAAACAAGTGCTCGAGCTGATTGGGCACATGAAATTAAGGAATCACAGGATTAGAAAATTTTTGGATATGTGTCGACATGTACCTGGTTGGAAGTGTATTTTAATTAAAAAATGTCGTGCTGTTGAGTTTTTTTTTTTTAAATATTCATCCTTGCAAAGATCGGCTACTCCAGTTACTATGAATATTCCATTAATTATGAATATTCCATTACTATGAATATTCCATTGGAAAAATAAATGAATTAATATGTCTAGCTTTTTTTGGGCAAATATAATTTCATATCAGAAGTAAACATTCAGCTTGTGCAAATTAAAGACCCATTTTTTCAAATTTTAAGTAATCTTGATAATATCTAATAATAATGTTTTCAAAGCTTAAAAAAGTATTAATCAAAAATGAGCACAAAAGAAAGTTAATTAAGAATATATATATATAAAAAAAAGGAATCTCAAAATTTAAGACTCCCCATTTCTTAAAAAGTTTTCAAAATTATCTCCAACCCATTAAACGACTCTAAATTAAAGTCATATGAAAACAGTCAATTTAACTAACTAGAAAAAGGCTTAAGCCGTGATTATCCTTTATGCTTCGCTAAGAGTCTTCGCAATTAAGACGTCTGGTTGCACGAATAAACTAATTCTGTAAGTCTGGTTATATAACATTTGAGCAGTAGTTTGTAATTAAAACAAATATTTGTGTTAATTTCAGCTGAAAATTTATTTTATCTCTTGACAGCAAAAGAGTAAATTGCTTTAATAGAATTCATTTTACTACAGGGTATTTACAATTGAGACTAGATTTTTCAGGACGAATCTTTTCTTTCCCACGCATAATTTTACAAGGATGAATAAATTTTTCATTAAAAATCATAAATATATTAGTATAGTTACGCAAATTATTTTTTTATTAAATTATACCATCAATTAAGCACAGAGCCAGGCGTATTTAAGTATAAAACTGAATTTTGATAAGATCGTAATTGCTGCTCCTTGGTTTTAAATCTTAGACCATAATCGAGGTTTTTATGTAAGGATATAATAATCTCAATAATCTAAAATGAAAGCTAGACAAGCCGTTACAGACACTTCAAACGAAGTGACACCTATTGTGAATCTTCCATTCATTCTAAATCTTTCGCCACACCACAATGGAAAAATCATCGCGGTTTGCTGCGCTTTCTAAAAGGGCCCTTTACACCATTCTCATTACCTCCGTAAACAAAACTAATTTAACCGATTAAAAAAAAGAACCTAAGTCACGATCCTAACAATAGAGTCTTATTTGAGATACAAGAAAACAAGAAACTAGAGAAGACTTTTCCTGCTCCTATATAAATTCCAAGGCCTTTTGGAGAAAAGTGAAAAGGCTCTTTCTACTTCCGCCGTTTGGGGTGCTATCCTTGTATTTCCGGCACCATAGGTTATAAAAGTCTTCCTCTTCGCTAAAAAGAGATAAAAATTCAGCCATTGCTGCTTCCCAACCCCCCTCGTCTTCTTTGAAAACATTTCTCTTTCGCGCCTGTGTGAGTGTGTGACGCTATAACTATACTGTACTTTAATTACCTTAAGGTATTCGAGGCGTTTGAGTCTCTCTCTCTCTCTTACTCTAGAAAATTTTCCAAAACGCCAAGGAGAAAAGGGTAGTTCAAACGACTGAAGGATGGGGTAAAGGGGTGGTGTAATTTTTAAGGTGAGTCATTTTCAGGAGGTGTTTTATTTAATGGCTTCTTCGTCAATCATATCTTTTATGGACTTCGTCGTGCACTCCCCTCCTCCCCCTGTCTAAACGACGCGAAGATCGCATTTAAATGGCCTTTTAAAACAGCCGTTTTTATTTGGCTGCTTTTCAGACGCTTTGAATGAGCGATAAATAAATACTGACTAAAGACTAAAGAGGTTGAATTCTGGGAGACGGGGGAACTTCACTATTTTATCGCTCCGAGAGAGGGGGTGTTTATTATAAGAATAATTTCGCTTGTTTTACATGCGCTGTATGTGCACGAGCACGGATATATTATACCATAAAAACGTCCGGACACAAAAAGTTGCCCCGAAAATCGATTAAAGACGATTGGGGTACTTTAAGGAGGTGTGTATAGAAATAATGATTTGTGTGGTTAAGTTACTTTTGCTTATTTTTTGGGGAGAGAGCTGGCGGAGGTTTTGAAAGAGAATAGTTTTTCTTTTTTTTGTTTACTGATTATTAAGTTTTATGCAACATAAGTGATATGAAATTAATGAAAATTATTAAGTTAAAGTCTTATTGACTTTGAGATATGTTAAACGGATGTGGTAAAAATATGAATATGAAGTGCTTTGTTGAATATGGGAAGTTAGTGGATACTGTGTAATAATTTTTTGAAAAAAAAAAAAAAAAAAAAAAAAACTGGGAAATTTACAGTCTTAAAAAATTTTTTTTTCCATAAAAATAAGTACTTCTAATTAAGCCCTTATATAAAACATCATTAGAAAAAATATGAAAATACTGATTTTGTAAATTATTGTAGTTGTTACTATTTTGCAGTTGTTGATGATGATGAAATTTTTAGAACATTTATATTAAAAAAAATTAAGTTTTCATTATGTTATAATGATACCTTGAAAATAATTTTGAGATAAAAGTATAAAAGTGTTAAAGGAAATTGAACTATAAAAGAGGTGAAATCTATTTCTCAAATACTTTTTCAAGGGATTTTATTTTTATGTTGTACGGAAGGAACAAAAACAATGAAACTTTGATAGGTAATTTATTTCATTCTGTGAGTGTGACTGTATATTGTCTCACTTAGAAGCAACACGAGGGCTTTTAGTGACGGACTTCGTAATTTTGAGTTTCGGTCGAGTCACGGGGACCATACCTGAGTTAACATCTCTCTCTCTAAACTTCCACACCACGTCAAATGGGGGCTTGGGATCCCAACCAGACTTAACGTGCATCAGCTCCGCTACATGGTGAGTCTTTAATGGCATCAGGGTTCGAGCCTATGACTGGATGAAAACAGCACCGGCTGCGAGTCCACGACCATGATCACTAGGCTACCGCGGCTACTGTTTGTTTCCGAAACAGCATTTGTACAGGTACATAGTAACCTCATGTGAAACATCTTGTAAAAAAAATCATTATTTGTCCATAAATTCAATTAAAAATAAGTTTTTAGACATCATTTAACTTAAAAGGGGTACAATTCTGCTAAAGAAGTGTTAATCAAAAATAAACGCAACCTCGCCAAAGAAGAGTACCCAGGTAGTCAAATATCGTGCCTAGTGATCTTAATACCTATTTTTAAACTCGTCATCTTTTCGTATTTTATTTTTTGATGTAATCTTATTTCATATTATCCTTGGGGACGAACAAGTGTTACAGAAATCTTTGCAAAATTTTAAAGTTGTGGATTTATTGAAAATAAAAGTGTTAGGAAAGGTATTCTGAGAGATGTCACGAAAAGGAAAATTTTGGAAGAAATCATGAAGCATCTAATGTAAGTGCAGTCAAATTTATTGCAGAAACTTGCAAAATCATAAAAAGCGTTTGGAGTTTGCATAAACTCATCAGTTGGAGACTAATAATTTTTGTAGGAAGGCAATATTTAATGAAAGGGGAAGTAAATTCAATATTTTCGGCAATTAATGCCATCTCATCGTGTGTAGAGAAAGCCCTATGTCGCTTTGGATCAAAAAATCTTTCGTCCTGCAGTTAAGGATGGTGGAAGCTCCGTCATGGTTTGGAGTTGAATGACAGCAAGAGGGATAGAAAATTTAGTTTTTATAGATGAAAATATGAACATATGGTTTACTAGGATAAACTTTTCAACAATCTAAAATAAAGTGTCAATTTTTTTAGTTTAGATGGAAATTTCATATTCAAGTACAACGACTCGAAGCACACGACACTAACGTCAAAAAGTGATATGTCTGTTTCCATTGTAAATAGCAACTACACAACTGACATCAGTGAAAAAGAAAATCTATGAGGTACACTCGAAACAGAGGTCCCCAAACACACAATTAGGAGTAAAAACCTATTTAAAACAAGTGATGCAAGATGAATAAGGTAAAATATCTACAGATACCTCCAAAACGTTGGTCGAATTGGTACCACGACGTTTGTAGGATATTATTAAAGTCAAAGGACATGCAACTAAATATTGACACACTTTTTTGTATTGAGTTATAACAAAAATTTATTGTTGCATTCTCAGTTTTATGGGGCGAAATTCTGCATACATACTCGTAAATATTCTTCCAAAATGCTTCATTTTAGACTTTTTCGTTGATTTTTTTTCTTTATTTTCATTGTAAATTAAATCATTTATTATGTGAAAAATAAAACATGTTTGCTCTTCTTAGTAATGTTCTATTTTTTTGAAGTAAGTTGCATTTGATAATTGCGTGAGGTACTCTCTCAACTGTTTGAACTACTGTAGGTATTCAAATATTAAAACTAAATTATTCATTATGTAACAAATATTAATTGATGTTTCATTTAATAAAACTAAATTTTCCTTTCATTTTAGAATAATAATACATTTAATAACCTTGTTTAGAATAATAAATACATAGAAATAATGCAAATAAATTTTGAGCTATGCGCTTTTCAAACATTATATATCGTTAAAAAAAAAAAAAAAAAAAAAACCCACATTAGAATAGAAATATAAAATCCTTTAAACATATTCTCCTCGAGTTTTAACTCATTTAAAACCAATTCATTGTATTAAGGGTTGTTTGAAAAACGATGGATAAAATGTCTTTGTATTTTCTAGCATAGTGTCTGCTGGAGCCAATCGTTGTCTATCATTACAATCTGACAAGGGCGAATGAATGGTAACAAACGATTCTTTAAGTGCTTTTTAACGATTTTAGAGTTCTTTGTTGGCGTGTTTCTTCCCACATATCTTCCATGTTTGGAAAGAACTAAAATGTATCCCCCTAATCCTTATGTGTGACACATTAAAATAATTTAAATTATTTATCGTCACGAATTTCAATAGGAATTTTAAAAAATAATATAATACGTTATAAAACAAAAGCGCGTGTGTGTTTGGAGCAAGAAAAGGTGTCTATAGGAACAAAAAGTGTACCTTGCAAAATGAACAAAACGCAGCGACGTATTATGATTGATTACATTTCGAATAAACGACCCGATGAGTGTAATTTATAGATGAGAAAGACAAATGTATGTTTTTGGGTAAAGTACTTATGCTGGATCATAATGAGAAATGATTTTCAAATTTCATTGGGTAGAAACTATCTTATTAGCAGTTTATAAAAATGAAGCTGCTTTTGATGAATCTTCTCAAATTAATAATATTTCAGGAATTGTTATTAAGTTTTGTTCATTAAGGACAGAGTACCACAGTGACATGAATTTAAGGAAAAAAATGTATTTCGATCTATTCTTGTGTGTTCTTCTAACACACGATTTTGATTCTCAAACTATTTTATGATCTCTCTTGTTGCCAATTGTTTAAATGAAGTCATTATCTCATATACTACTGATTGTAATACATGGCTCGTTGATCTCAAATATTACCAAAAGTCAACATGATATCTCAATTTGATGAATTATCGAGTTCCTATATGACGCTTTGATCTCATGTATTACCAATAAACATTCATAGCATTGATATCAGGCATTGCTGATTGTCTTTATGAGGCTTTGATCTCATGCATTAGCGACTGCCTATATGACATGTTCATTTCCAGCATTTCTAATTACCTATTTGATGCTTCGATTTCGAGTATTACTGGTTGCCTATACGCTACAGTGGGAAATCTATGTAATGAAAATAGCTTACGATGGAAGAATTTAAGGATTCATTTCCTCTTATTTGGAAAATTTAGAAAAATTTCAACTACACGCTATGAAAAATATTTTTTTTTTGCTAAGCTATACGAATTCGAATCAGTAGCTGACATTTTGCTAGTTTCTTTTGTTCATTTAACTTTTATCTGAAGCAAATTTAAGAAACGAGTTGGCTTTTATTTTGATGACTGTTTTAGAGCTTTCCAGATGTAATGTTATATAAATGTAGTTAATGGTTTTTTAAATAAAGCAAATAGGATAGCTTTTTTTTTTAATTTCCAAGTTCTTTCTCGTCACCAAAATACCAAAATAGAAGCTCAAATGTAATGTTAATAAAGTAAAACCGAAATTTAAAAATTCTGCGTGTTTCCTTTCATACAAAGTTGTTACGCTATTTCTTTATTTGACATACAATTAAAAGATTATAGAGTGATGGGGTTAGTTGGCCGTAACTTATTTTTGGCATTATTCTAATTCACATTTTTTTAATAAAGAGGAACGGGTTCCTTAAGTTGCCTAAAATGGAAGTCGTTGTCTAATGTTATTTTGATGAGAAGCGCTCTATGGAGGTTTTCAACGCCCTTTTACTAAATATCCATTCAATGCTCTTAAAAGTTCTAGAGACATATCCATGTTAAATGACTTTCCTAGACTCCTCGCATGTGTCCTCGTTCTTCAGTTTTACACAGGAAAGTATAGCAGAGTTGTGTTTGGAAAATATGCTTTAAAATATAAGCGTAAAATGTTTACTGCTCCTGGTAGACACTGCTGGATAGGTTTCCTGGAAGTTGGAACTTAAGAAAGGAATTCTTAGTGCATTCCTTTTAAAGAGTGTACGCACAAATCTTGACTAATATTTTTGTGCATAAAACGTAGTTTAAAATTTTCAAACAATACTTCATAAAGATTATTTAAATTTTATTAAAATTTAATATGAAATTTTACTGTATTATAATGCATTATAAAGTATTAAACTTATTGTTTACTTTGTATGGTTCACTACGAACTTAAAAAGTTCTTTATACCTTTTATTGTGATTAATGCTTTCACTTATGTGCCATACTGTACGAAATGAATGGTTTAGGAATAATTATTAAATACAAGCATCTTAGAACACAGCATAATTTATTTTAGTGATTTCTTTTGAAGCATTATTTTTTAAATATAGTATTCTTTGAAAACATTATTTTTAAATATAGTATTCTTTGAAAACATTATTTTTAAATATAGTATTCTTTGAAAACATTATTTTTAAATATAGTATTCTATTCTTTGAAAACATTATTTTTAAATATAGTATTCTATTCTTTGAAAACATTATTTTTAAATACAGTATTCTATTCTTTGAAAACATTATTTTTAAATACAGTATTCTATTCTTTGAAAACATTATCTTTAAATACAGTATTCTATTCTTTGAAAAAATTATTTTTAAATATAGTATTCTATTCTTTTAAAAATTATATTTATAAATGATCTTTTAATTTCTTAGTAAATGGTCTTTCTTTTTATACCATATTTTTATAATAAATTCACCAAAAAACCTTCACCCTTTTCGCGATAAAAGAAATATGGGTCAAGGAAATAAAATGTTTCATAAGATGCAGTGTTGAATTTCATTAGTGACATCTGTGAGATCGAAAAAATATTGTCGTTTATCAGATTTTTTTTAAACTAAAAGTTTAATACGTTATGATAATAAATCCTATAAAAAACATTTCCCCTTATCTTGTTTCTAGTACGATTCGTTTACACAGCAGAATGCCATATGCTATGCATAATGATTACTTTAGTCATTTACATGTAATGTATCTTGAATTTTCAAATATTTTTGAATTGTTTTCCCCCGATTTATTGCAGATTCTACGTAAGATTATCACCCGTATATTTAATTTAGAACTATATTTCTAACATCAACTTTGACGTTAAGTTTGTTTTCTGAACTTCAACTTTTAACGGAAAAAAAGCATCAATCAATAAGCAGCATTATACCCTCAAAGACTATAATGCTTAGCTGTTTTTTTGTCTTTCGAAAGTTTTAGCGTAAATTGATTCTTTCATCAATTTATTCACTTCATTCTTTTTAATATCGTGTCATTTCCTTATTATTTCCCCACCTGAGAGGATTACTTGTCATTTTGCTTGATATTTACAATAATCCCTAGTCTTCACTGAAAGCACCCTGACAGCTTTTTGAGAAGACATAACTTTTGAAATTAATATAAAATATTTTTTTCTTATCAACTACGTTCTTATATTTCAAAGGTATTATCAAAAGAAAAATTCCATCCTTCTATCTATATCACTAAGAATTTGGAAGTTGATTATTTTGAATGCTTATTAAATTCGCATTTTTTTTGAAGCAGCTTTTTTGAGATTAAGTGCTTACAAACTTTGTAGTATTTTTTTTCCAAGTGTGAGAATTTTCAAAAATATTACTTTCATAGGAATTGAAAAGTGTTGAAAATCTGAGAAATAACTGTTGAAATTATTTATTAAAATGATAAAACTTGTTGGAATATTGCAAAATAAATTAAATGTTTTGGTTTCTTAACTTTCTTGTTGATTAGGATGTAATACGTTGACAATATCATGGAAGCTTTTGCTCAGTTCTTTGAATTTTTTCATAAATGTAACTTTCGTATCATGAATAGAAGGAAATAATCTACTCATAAATGCCCAAAAGACACTATCTTAGCCAGAAAGTTAATTTAGGAGCGTTTAATTTAAACTTATACAGCTAATTAGTGTAATAATTATAATGATACATATGTTACATTTACTAAAAAATTAGTTCTGTAGTATCAGTTTACTTCAATTAATAGCATTAATAAATTATATGAAAATGCATTAAATTAATATTTTTTGTAAAGCTTAATGAAGCATTCTATCTAAATATTATAAAATTTATATTTAATTATTCTCAATATAACGAGTGAACATTTTACATTTTCATTTCTTTTAACATATGGTCATGGTCTTGAACTCGTAACTGGTGGTGTCTTTGTCGTGTCGAGGGTTCGAGTCCTGACGCCACAGAAGACCCGTAGTATAGCGGAGCGAATGCATGTTAAATCTGCCGAAGCTCAAAGAGCTCCGAGTGGTGTGGAATTTTGAAGAGTGGAGTGCCATTTTAAGTGTCACTCTCGTCTCTTAACGGAGGTTCAAAATTACTAGGTAATGCACCAATAACCCTCGTTTTGCTTCTCAGTGCGAAAATAAACAATCATAATCCAGCCATTTGGATTTGGTGAGTGTAGTGTTAATTCTACGGAATTTCTACTTTCGTCCTCAAATCTAAACTGCTTTATCTTTTTGAATGTTGGTGTGGAAGTTAGGAGAGGGCTTGTCAACTCAGGTGTCGTTCTCGTTACTTGACCAAGATTCAAAATTACGATGTCCTTCGCCAGTAGCCCTCGTGTTGCTTCTATTGCGACGTTTATAAAACCAAATCAAACATTATCTATTTGAATGTAATCCGAAAGAGCAAAAAGTATCTAATGTTGCTGTGAAATTACATTTGTTGTAATTGTGTTTTTAAACTCTCATGTGGTTTTCTAAGTGTGACGTTAATAAACAATACATTAATAATTCAAAATCTTTTAATATTATTTAAGTTTAGTCTTACGATAGAAAATAACACCTTTAATCAAGCAGTTTTTAGAAATTGTTGAAGAAATGAACATGTTAGTAAAAATTGCGTATTCAGTAACCAGTGGTGGACTTTTTGTATTTTTGAAGGTAGTGAAATTTATCTATATTAGAATATTTATTTGAAGTAGGGCTAAGTAATATACGTATCTATTACGGATGCGGTAGTCGAGTGGTCATAGTCACGAACTCATAATCAGAATGGTTTCTGTCGAATCGTGGCCTCTTATTCTGATTTCATTTAAGATCCGAAGTGTGGTGGGGCCTATGTACGTTAAATTTGTCGAGTTCTGAATCCCCCCGTTGGTGTGTAGTGGGAGTTAGGGGAACGGGATGCCAGCTCAGATGTCATCCTCCTCATATGATTTTCAAAATTACGAAATCCGTCGTCAATAACCTTCAATATATATATATATATATATATATAGTTGTGCGTGCAAATATATATAATAATCTTGTTATAATGTAATTCATTGAAATGTGATGATTGGATCCGTAATACTGGTATAAATACTCATTGTTCCATTCCAAAGAATGGAACAGTATTAATTATACCATCTGAAATTTTTCGTTTTTACTTGTTTCTTTTCTTTCTTTGGTATGATTTTAATGTTCTTTGATTTTTAAACAGCATGTAATTAATATTTTGTTTAATGTATTTAAGTAAATTTTTACTTTATATTCATTAGAATTTTCTAATTTTTATATTATTTATAAATTGATTTTTGGTTTTAATTATTTGATTTTTCTTTTATTTCATATTTTAGTTTTTTTTGTTCTAAATAATATATATATATATAATCATCTTTTTTTTTATTTAAAATCAAATAAAAGTAGTATAAATATGATTTAATCAAAATTAATAATGACATAAATATTAAAACAGAAAAATAAATATAATTAATAGTATTACAAAAAGGAATGTTACTTAAAAATATTTTGATCGGATAGAGCTAAAATTAGTAAATAATTACTAATTAATAAAACACATGCTAACATGCATTACTAATCACACACACACACACACACACACAAACAAACAAAAAAAAAAAAACATGTAATGTTAAAAGATACATATATCTTTGAACGTAATTCTTACAACCTTCGGCCATTGGAACAAATATGTTAAGCATACCCAAAAATTAATTAATTAGTTATTTTTCGATCATATTTAATAAATGTAAATAAGCAGATATGAGCAAAATTTTAAATTTTAAGAAACAAATTTATATTCGAAGTATACGAAGCTTCATTCCAGAAATTGGCTAGTGTTGATCACCGGGTTGGGAAATAAAGTTGCTCTAGAACAATTTTATGTGAAAATGAAATATATGCCTTTATTCTAAATTTGTTAGGAAGAAGTGACATCTAAAAAATTAAAATTGAAACATATCATGAAAGAAAAAAAAATTGGCAATAATAAAAAAGTAAATCAAAGATTTGCATATCTGTTAGCATTTAATTTGCAGTATTAGATCATTATTTGAAGAACTCTCCATAAAACTTAATAATCATTGAGTTCCAATGCTTTTAAGTATAAGACTCTTAAAGGTAAAGTAATGGGCAATAACTCTTCTATGATATATTAGAACCTTTTGATATTGGATTATGGTGTATTATTTGAGCAATAAAACGTGCTTAAGCCGATTTTATTTGTTTTTTTTTTGTGCTTCACATATTTGCCGACTCTCAAGATTCTTTGTATGATTAATTGGTAATTGATTGCCTGGAAGATTTTTTAAACTAATGAATTTATACACACTACAGACTTCTCATTTGTATTCTTACGTAAATCTCTTTTATGAATATCTGGTTTCTTACAGTGTAATTAGATGTGAAAAATGGTACTAAAATATTTCCATGCACTGAAGAGCTTTGAGACAGAAATGCCTAAATTTATTTAAGTGTCATAGCCTTCTGGTAAAATTGAATGGCATGCAAATATTTAGCATCCAGCTCATAGATATAATTGTTTGACATCTTTTCTGTTTTATGTATGCTAAGACAGTAGTTAAATTTGAAATGATATGAAAATTACATAACAAAAATGACATCTTAGCATCCGTATATATAGTTAAGAACCCGATATGATGCTTCCCTGCAACATTTTTCTCAACAGGGAAATGAGACATTTACATAGATTTCGTCAATCAGCCAAGGAAACCTCAAACAATGATACGTAAATGTACAGATATATTAAGGTTAAAATATGACTTTAATTACTTTTAATTTAAAAAAATAAATAGTAATACATAAAATTAGCTCATTTTTCTTAGTCGAAGGCTTCTCTGTTACCTTAATCAAGGTGATGAATTTGGCGACCATTTTAAAGACTTTGAGACTTTAGCGATAAAATGAAGATTCCAGAAAGTACTGGAACCTTTGGAAATCTAGACTAAGAAGAAAATTGCGGATTTTTCCTTAATTTTCTCTGTGATGTGCCACCTAACCGGAGTGGCAATAAAAAAAGAAGAGATTCAAAGCTAGAGCGAATCTCTCGGGGATGAAATTGGAAGTGGTTCCCATTGGCTAAGCGGGACTGCCGAGGGATCTGTCAGTTGCGTGGCCGAGACAATATACCGGGGACTGTCGGAGTCTGTCTTGACAGTGCAGAGTATTACTGAGGAGACATTTGTCAGAAGTGCGAACGAGTAAGCTGGTGAGTTGAATGTCATTGCAAGTGCTGTGACTGTTATTACAAGAGTGGTTTTGTTCTTGTTGTGTCACTAATATGTATAATTGCTGTGTTTCATTTTTGTTCTTTTAATAAGTCCAATCTTTGCTACACGTGTTTATCCTGTACTGAATATTTGTGAATAAAGCATCATTTGCCATTGTCCTCCGTGTTGAACGGATTTCAATCGTACACATGAGAGAGGAGAATTTTTGTTACAATATAATTAACTAGCACATGTTACGTATTGGCATTTCTTCTTTTTCATTGACGAATGACAGCAGACTCAAAATTGTATGTAACGTCTTTGAAACGTAAATAAACATTCTTAGAATTATTTGTACTTTTAAGGTTATGTACGGTTCTTTTGCTGTACATTTCTGAGTAGAGTGTTAACAATTGCATTCATTTTCATTAAAAAGATTTTTTAAGACCCTGGAAGCCTTTTCACTAGATATACTTTTTAATACTTTTAAAATAATATTAATGAAACAAAATAAATTGCATAGAAGAGTAACAATTTAAATGTTTTTGTAAAGTATTCGTTTCTGATAACAGATTTGTTTCAATCAAGAGAACTATTTGAATAACAAAATTCGCAAAGTTCTAACTAGAATTTTTCTTATAATAAATATGACAACTATATTTAAAAATTGATTAAAGAAAACACTAGAAGAAGTATGAGGTACATTTTTCAGCTGTTTGATCGCAAAAGTAATTATAGGTAGAACAATAATAGTTATAATAATATTAATAGTAATAAAATAACAAAAACAGTGATAATAAAAGTAATAGTGATAAAACAATAACAATAGTATTAATTATGAGGACAGTAAAATAATAAAAATAGCAATAACAATATTAAAAATTTTTTTGGACACACACATGTCCGCACGCAAACACACACAAGTGTTCAAACACGCACGCACACACTCACATGTATTAATTTTTAAAGAAATATTTATTCTTTGATCACTATATTTTAGAATTATTTTGTTTGCAATAATGATTTTTGTCACTATTTTTTTAATTTAATTTTAATCTATTATTATTATTATCTCTTGGAAAGTACACGCAAGTCTAAATAAAGAGTACGGGAGTGAATCTTAACTATAACAAAAAGAATTAAATAAATTAATAACAAAGAATTAATAACAAAAAGAATTAAAGAAAAAAAGAATAAATTAAATAGATATTTAGAATAAATGGAATCAACAAAAATTAGATACAAATTTTATCAATGGGAAAATAAAACCTATCTTGAATTTACAGCTTTGCGAGGTGTGTATATATATATATATATATATATATATATATATATATATATACACAAAGAATAGAATGCATTTCTCTTCAGTTCATGCTTCCCTGCATTAGTTCTTGAGAATAAATATGGACTTCTTCCATCAACCATGGTCAAACGCAACCTGTGCATCGAAGTTTAATAGGATGCAGAATGTGAATGAGTATAGGTTTATGGTTAGGCAAGGTAGAAATTAATATAGGTTAGGCAAGAGCTGAATCCAGCTCTTGCGCCAATGTCAGAAAACGAGTTTTGCTACAATACTGTTTGCAATGAAATTGAATACCGCTTGTAAATAAACACACGTCCTGTAGATTTATTTAATTTAATAACTGGTATATAAATTTACATTCAATATTGACAAAGTGGTTATTGACCCCTATTTCAGATGTTGCATAAAAACTAAAAAAGGGATTCATGTCTTTCCTTTAAAAGATGATTGTCTAAGAAAAAAATTCCGTTAACCTCTGGTTCTTAGAATTATCTCTCACTCTCCCACGATCTTCTGTTTATCTCTGCAGCTGGGGAGGGGGGATGAAGGAATCTTTTTCCTCAACAACAACTACTCTTTGGTGACACTGACCGTCGATGGGGAAGGAAAAGGAGCTCGAAGGAAAAGATCTCCTGACACTAAAATTCTACATATATTGAAATCATAAATGCAAATAAACATTAATGCGCTATACAATATAGGAAAAATCAAAGTATATTTTAAATTAGGTAATGAAAATTTTCTTGGTAAAAACAAAGAAACTTTTTTTAAGTTATTAATTTTTAAATCTTAAGAAATAAACTTCATAAATGAAGAAAAAAAAAAGCAAAAAAAATGTTGTAACCCCGAAAGGAAAAACCATATACTCAAAATATCAAAATGCAAAAGAACAAATTCATATATATATATATATATATATATATTCTATAAAAAAAAAAAAAAAAAACCCACACCAGGAAGGAGTTGTCCGATGGAGACAAAAATATGCGGACAGGAAAATTATGTACAGAATAGGGAATGATTAAAATTGGAAAGATTTATTTCATAGTTACATCGTTACAAAGTAACGAGCTCAATAAGATATTGATCTCCCTCTAGCCTGGATGCAAGCTGCCACACGACGTGGCATAGAGTGATAAAGCTCCTTGATAGTCTCTTGTCGGGTTAGGTCTTCAACATCCCCTGGTAGATGCAGTCGCCTTCCCATGATATCCCAGAAATAATCGATTGGAAAGAGATCAGGCTAGCCGAGGGAGTGTTTTACAAGCTACAAGCTGTAAGACATTTCATAGCAACACGTGCCGTATGTGGTCTGACATTATCTTGCTGAAAAATAAGACCAGGGTAATGAAAAAGGAAAGGTAGCAAAACAAGTCTCAGATTGTCGTCGACGTACCTCTGTGCTGTAAGTGTGCCTCTGCTGACGACCAAAGGAGTCCGGTTCTCAAGAGAAATGACACTCCAGACTATAACTCATGATGAGGGCCTGTGAGGCGTGCAATAGTGAAAGCATGATTGGCACGCGGCGCTTCGCGACTCCAGACACGTGCTCGATGATCGTCAGAACACAGTTGGAAACTGGATTCGTTGCTAAACACTTTTCGTCCTCAGTCAGCATCATTTCATTCTGTTCGAACCAAGCACCACTATAATCTGGCTCGACAGTGTGCAGGAGCGAGGGACAGGTGCCGTAGCGGTCGGTACCGTAGATTTTGCTCTATCAGCCGTCTGTAAATGGTCAAAGAGGACACTCGTGTGCAGGTGGCACACCTGAGGGATTATAACGATGAACCAGGTATTGATCTGACAATCATTCTGTCCTTCCGATCTGCTGTGACAGCTACCCTCCTTGGTTGACAGCTACCCTCAAGATGCTGAAATTGGACATTATCCACCCATTCTTGCCAGAATCGTCTAATTGCCTCATCACTTCGACCCATATGAGGAGCGATTCTCCTATTTGCCCAACCTGCCTCTTTGAATCCAATCATACGATTTCTTCCAAACTCTCTTCCAATTTCTGTATATATATATATATATATACAGAATATTCAAATAGGCACTACAAAAATCGGGATAATTTTTTTGCTTTAAAAAACGCATCATTCTTTACCAGGAAGGAACCTCGATGATGAAATCAAGGTAATTCTAATCAACAGTGATTCAATTTTCTTGTGTCCAGGATGGCACAAGATCGGGTTGGATCTTCAAAGCGATGACGGCAGGGACTCTCTCGTTACATCAAAACTTTTCTCAAGAATACGGGATGCATTTATCCAAGCGCAGGGAGCTTTTCTTCAAAAGTTTTCCAGGCATGAGGGTCTATTTATCCAAATACAGGGAGCACTTTTTTTAAAACACTAATTTTCAATGCTTTCCAAGTTCTGGGAACACTTAAAAGTAATTGGGATGGTACTAATTTAGTGAGATGGCAAGGCACGCTAAATTTTAATTGATTAATTACTTTTCGATCTTGGCCGAATCCACCAAATTTTACACTGTACAGTCCTTACTACAGAAAGGGGTAAATGGCTCGTTATTTTATGTTGTCTAGGGGTTGTTCCAGATTCAATGAAGAGGCAGAATTTTAAACGATGATATGTAATAAAACAATATAGTTACAAAGTTAAATTATCACATTGTACGTCTTTCCATGATGGACACACCCTTCCCTCTGCACAGATGGGTGTGAGCCCCTTAGATGAGGTCACAAAGCAGAGGTCATGTTCGTGGCCCCCTCTAGTGTAAGAAGGCGTAACAAATGTATAAATACTATATATATATATATATATATATATATATGTGTGTGTGTGTGTGTGTGTGTAATAAACTTACATAAAACTAATTTAATTTTCCTAAAGCTTTCCAATCTCTAACTCCAAAGTAAAGAGTTAATTAATATTTTCTGATCCAATTCCAAATTGTCCTTTTATTTATTAGACCACGCACTCTCGAAATCTGTTCAATTCATTTTACTGTAATAAACTCGTCAGAAATAATTCCTAATCGACTGATAGACGTCATGTTAATCCTTCATCTTATACCTTCATTATTCCTTTTAGAAGAATAGACGTCATCTTTATCTCTTCTTACGTGACCTGGAGAAATCCCTGGTTATCCCTATCTATGAAATCGAATGTACAATAAAAATATTATCTTTTCTGCTCTTTTCTGATGTAATCGAGACAAGGGAGATGCGTCTCTTACCGTCTCCTTCCAAAATATTTATACTTATTGTCTCTTCCTCTCAAAGAAATTAACAAATAATCTTAGTGAAAAAAGGGCTGTTCATTTCATCCTGAGTCAGAAATGAATTTTTTTTCACGTCGACACGTCAATTACAGAGTGTTTTGTGTACACATACACACACGCCCGCCCACTAACCTGCACACACATACAAAAACATACACACCCACCTATATATATATATATATATATATAGGTATGAATGTATCTATTGAAAATAGAAAAAGAACTAACTAAATAAGAAATTAATCAGATTAAATATGTTTACACAAACCTATATGAGACGCAAAAAGCAACAATATTAACATAAAACTCATGTCTAATAGAAACCAAACTAAAGTTTATACCCGAAGGGTAAAGTATTGCCTTCTATCAGAGAAAAAGAATAGTAATGCAAAAAAAATTGTAAAAACAACTTACAAAGAAAAAAAATTAAAGCAAATAATAGGGATTTTTAAAATAAATTAGAATCAAAATTTAAAAACAGAAAAAATACTAAATGTTATAATAGTTATATTTTAAAATACTCTTTATAAAATTCCAAGGATAATTTGCTTGCAGATATATTTTTTAAAAATTATCAAAGTTATTAAATGTATTTTAGTTTCAAGTCTAAAATTATGTATAATATGATTTTAAATTATGTTCATAAATATACTAAGGATCAAAGAACTCCCCTATGAAGGTACTTTAAGAATCTTTAATGAAAAGTATCCATCTTATATAAGTATTACCATAAATTTTATTATCTTCTTTTCTTAAACAAATATCTAAATATTGCGATTTATTTAAAATAACATTAGTTTGCGGTATATTTAAGTACTCCGGATAAAAAGATAAAAAAAAAGTTTAGCATCCTTATCATTGTAAATTTAAAAGAAAGTAACATCTCAATATATCTCATAGTTTAAAAATCATTATAGTGAAAAACTTATCTTTTTAAAGTGTGAATAAACATTGGCTTAGCTATTACTTGTAGGCTTATTTTTGGTATACTTTTCATTTGTTTATATTTAACTAATTATAAAATATATATACAGAATTTTCTTTTAAGACTAATGTAAGTATGTGATTAAATTTTTCATATGAAATAACCTAATTAATATTAAATTTCTTATAAATCTCTTTAAGAACTTTAAAAAGATCTATGTAAATAGAATGAAAAAGATCTTTGAGGAATCATAGCTATAAATTCCTAAATCTGTTTGTAATTATTTTTGACTGTATCTGCACTATTTTTATTTATAATAATGGTCGTACTCTTTAATTTATCAAAATATTTAGTAATTTTATTACCAACAAGAGTAATATATGTATTTGAGTCATTAGTTACTGTTCTAAATTAAATATGAGTTTTATAAAATTTTGGCTTTAAAATATGGGGGTAATTTTACAATATTAATTTTATCGCCAATTTTAATGTAAAGTGTGCTAATTCAATTGAACATTTCTCCCTCTTTGATTTCTGTTCAGAAAAAAATTGAAACACAGAAAGATAGATTAAACATAATTTTTAAACTTTAATAATATTTCATTCCATTAAAAGCCTACAATGAAATTCTGTTATTAAAAAAATTAATCGTTACACAGAATTAAAATTTTTTATACGAAAAATGAATTACACACAGAAAATTTATTTCTATTCCCATACTCTACTCTAATTACTTTACCGTATTGATGTTTGTATGATTGTGTGAAACTGAGTGGCCATAAAGATGTCCCTTGAACAATTCGAAATTACTTTTTGACTTTTATGATTGTATATTCATAATACATCCATATATTAATTTTAAAAATTCTATTGAAATGTCATAGCATGTTTCAAAACAGCTCTGATATATTTATTTTTATGTTATGGAAATGTTGAACTCTCTCTCTGGTATATATTTCTGTCTGAATAACATATTTTATACAATAGAGACTCAGATTGAAGTTGCTACTTTTCCAGAAATAGAAATGGAAAAAAACTGCTGAAAATAATATAAAAGCACGATGCTATAAAAAGAAATTCCATGAAAGAGCTCTATACATAAATAATAAAAGCATTTGAAGATTAAAATTTACTTTAATGTATTTAAATATTGCCATTTTTATTAATAATGCATGTTTTTTTTTATCGAGTAACATAACGTCTTTGGTGAAGTACAATAAAATCTAAAGCTCTTCTCAAAGAAAAAGATTAAATATTTTGAAACTTTTATATTTCAAATTAATGACAAAAAATTAACTACGAGTGTTTAAAATATAATGTTTATAAAATTCTATTCGAGATTTTAAATCAAAAATGAGATATTTCTTGTCTTTTTCTTAAAAAAAATGATTATATTTTTTAAACAGGGAAAGTCCATAGAATATTTCATCTTCGACAGAGAATAAGCTACTGCACTTCGATCATTTCGCTTGAAAGACTTACTGGATTTTATTCCTCAGTGAATTTTAAGCTTATAGATATATTACAAGACTTTCTGGAAATTTTGTAAAATGTCATCCAATGAGCAATGGACAGCAATATTAAGTTTCAAATTTCTATCCAGGTATTTTTTCTTTACACAGTTCTTGTTTGCTGTTTTTTGTTAACAGAAAAAAATACACACATTTTGTTTCAATAACATATGTAATTAATTATTTGATTTCCTTATATAAAGAACATTTTAAGGCTTAAATACATGAAGGATCTGTATATTAAAAATAAGATATATGCCTTAATCTCCTTATTTATTCATTTTTTTTGTAATGTTTTCATGTTAACTGTGATTAATAAGTTATAAAAACACGTGGTTTGTTGAAAAACTCTTTGTTTTATGAGATTTTAAAAACTATTCAGATAAAGATTTTATGATTTTTATTCATTTCATTTTTATTACATTTTAAAATCATTTTTGTTTATTGTTAAATATCAAAAAAGGATATATATATATATGTATATATTCTGATACCTATAAGTAGCGATAATTATTTTAAAATAGTGAATCAGTACTTATCCTACTAAATTTTATATCTCATAATTTTTTTGTCCTCAAAAATTGCAAAATAACAATCTTATAGTATAATATTACATTTATAATAGTATAATATTATTTATATAATTTATTCCTGTAGTACCAATTTCTTACAAAAGAAATTTTTGTAAGAAATTGGTGCTACAGGAAAAAATGGAGCAATTAAGCTTGAAAGGTATTTGTAATGGCAAATTATATTTCAAAATATTTTTGTACCTAGAAAGCTTAGTAGTTGATTTAGAGATATTGTCCCTGGGAAATGAATTTTATATAAAAAGTATTATAATAAATGAAAAATTTATTCCCTAATGTTTGTTTTGAATTAATATAGCTTTTGAGGTGTGTATAGAGTTATCGGGGAGCAAATCTCAAAATTTTGACTTCCACAGTGAAATGATGACGGTATTCGGTAATCTCTGTAGAACAGTAGGCAGCGCGTCAGCCTCATCATCACTAAAATGAAACTTTAACTGAACTATTAAATGTTACTTTCTCTTTACTGGAGAGAATCTGTTTGTGAGATCTAATCAAGTCACTTGTCCAATAGAAGAGCCTGTCTCAAATTGTCCCCTCCCTCTTACCCCGCCTTGTAAGATAAAGTCAGGCAGTCTTGTGAAGAGAAGTAACTACGGGGAGAAACTTTAGTGGTCTCTATGATCTGGTTTAACCCTTTAACACCGTGAGTAGTTTCTGAGAAAAGCTAATGCATTACATTCAAGTAAATTTAGTCATACTCACTTAAATATTCTTTAAATTTAATTTTTATTTTAAATTTTGAGATTTAATTATTAAATCTTAATCTTTACTTCAAATTATGGGACTTTCAACTATGTTTGATTAAAATCCATATACATGAAGAGGGGTTATACTTTTCATTTTAGAGAAGAAGCTGCATAACTTAAATTCTTTAGTCCTTCGCCTTCGATAATGATAACTGAATAAAAACGTCTCTTTTCTAACTACTCTACGCCAGGTGATGATATGAAAACCTAGTTGAATATCACATCCGTAATTCTGAAGGAATATTTGTAGAGAAGCCTGGACTCGGAACCTATGATTCGAGTAGAGTTTTGTTAACCATGAAGCTTATGACCCTGTCCTATGAGCTAGTGTAGCTCAAAATACAGTAGTACCTCATAATAAGGGACATCCACCAGACTAGACATTTTGTCTCTTAAATAGAAGTGTCCTTAAATAAGAAGTAAATACATATACTATTCAAAGGGACTGGGACATAATTGTCCCTTAAATAAAGGTGCCCCTTTTTCGTAGGTATCCTTTACAAGAGGTATCACCGTATATTTAGCGCTCATTTTGAATAGAAAACAATAATTGGATGCCAATCTAATAATATTGACTATTTTTTCCCTCTCTCACCAAAAAATATCGAATTTGATAAATTCAGTTTTATTATTTTATTTAAAGTGAGCAGTGAAAAATCGGTTTTGAAGAAATCATACTTCTTTTAAAAAACAGATTTACTAAGCAATATCTTATGTAGACATGGTCTCCTCTTTCAAGTTATTATTTTATTTTGAGAGGTATTTCTGTTATCAGGCTAAGCAGCGAAAAGTAGAAAGTTTTCATTTTACAAAATACAGTCTAGAAAGTTTTCCTTTTGTTGAAGTATGTGGAAAGCATCAATAATGTTTGTTTGTTTTAGTGCCAGAGGAAACACTGAAGCTCTAAATTTAATGCAAAATTTCCACATTGAAAAATAGAAGACTGAAAAAAATACATGTTGTCCTGAAGACAATTCTACACTTCCCAAGAGCAAGAAGCGAAGAAAAGATAGTTTACTTTAGTTTAAGTTAAAATAAATTTCAGTAAAAACAAGCGAATTTAGAACAACACACTTTCAGCTGATTTGAATAATTTGTTATGCATGTAATATATAAAGTCTTAGTGAAATCTCGGCTTAATTATTTCTGACGTCAAAGAACGGGATAATATTAAAAATGCTTTCTTATTACATAAAAAAAGTAAGTGTACAAACTTAGGAATGTAGTCTTAAGCTAGTTTAATGTTGTTACATAATAAGTAAAATATTATTAAACAGATTTTTATAAAATTATCCTATGTTAATGCTGTCAAGAATTAAAATTTAATTTTGTTTCAATGCTTTCAAAATTTGCTCAAAGCAATTACTTGGACTTATTTTTTTAAAACATTTTATTGTTTTTCTAGCAGAAATTTTACTTGGTATATTTACTTAATTATTCCAGTATGTATATTTGTAACTGGTTTCACACGCGTATTTCCTTTCAGCTGACTTTATGTACATTTTTGTGACGTTGTTTGATTCGAGAATCTCAACTTGTAATTTATGAAAATCAGCTTCGCTAATATATAATTTGAAGTGTAGTAAATAGATTAGAAGTTGGAGGTTGAAAATATATCAACCTTAGGAGATTGATTGATTGATTAAGTATTTATTAACGTTGCAGTTGCAACTCGAAGGCTATTTATGATAGACCTCGTACTTTTGAATATCAGTCAAATAAAGAGGATGGCACCTGAGCTGTCCCTTCCTTCTTCAAACTTCCACATCACGTTTTTGGGAATACACAAAGCCTCGACACGGTTAACGTGCATCAGTACCATTACACAGATGGTCTTAAAGACCCCAGGACTCGAATCTACGATTCGACGAAAGCAATGCAGGTCGTGAGTTCGCGAGCCATGATCACTAAATGGTAGCGGTTCTGTGAATGGTAGCACACAGAGAAATGGGAAATTTTGAAGACGAATTTTTACATCGATTTACGAGATTAGATGAATTTTTAAGCTGAGAAGGAAACGATTGTAGTACTTGACGTCTAGTTTGAAATGATCCAGCTTACAAATGGTAAATTGCGAAAGCAATTTACCATTTGGAAGATAAGTAGAAATAATATTAATCTTTAGGAGCGGGGAGGTGGGAGTAATTCTGCTCCAAAGTTTTTATACCCCGATTGATTTCGAATTATTCTTAAGACAATAATAAAATTAAGAACAGGCTTGACTATTTAATTTTTTATTGACTCTTGTTTGCATGTACTTTGATTGAATGGTTAAAATACTAGGTAGTGAAACCGGGGGGTTCACAAAATATCCCTGCAAACCTCTCAAGAATAACTTTGTATTTCTGGGTTTTTCTTTTGGTGATTTACTCCTCGTAGCTATTAATTTTTTTTAAAAAACTTCAAGTTTAAAGCTTCCAAGACTTTAATCGATAAAACTCGTTTCATCCCATACAAAACATAATTCTTTTAGACACTTAGTCTATCCAATTAATATGTGCACTTATTTAATATGACAGCCATGTTGATATGAATGGTTGTGCTCACTGAGGAGCATGTTGATTCCAAATCAATTATTCGTCAGAACTTGTCCGACCGCCGAGATTAGAACAGTGCCTGGGTTCTAATTGGCTCTGTTGTGTATGCTTTCCTCTATTAGACAGTAATGGGAAATAATGAGTTTACCTAACAAAGTCTAAAATTCAAATTTTTAGTAAAATTTGAACAAGTTCTCCAGAAATTATGAGAAGATGACGGCTGTTTGTGAAGATAATATCTCTGAAAAAAAAATAGCTTTTTTTCAAGTGGATTAAGTGCAGGTCATGATGACTGCTAGGAGGATTCAAAGCCAAGAGGACCTTCAACCATCGTTATTGAGGAAACTCTGATATGCAAGAAGTTGCCGATCGCGAGATTCTCCCTGGAATACACACAGTGAATGTTGCGTCTACGTGAAGGCCGTCAGAAGTTTAAGGTGTCATGTGTGTTGGTTGCGGTCAAATTTGTGTCTTAGCGAAGGATGGCTTCCGTATCGCGATAATAGCCTGGTACATTCTTCTGAGGTTATTTGCGAGTTGAGGTTAGAAATTCGATTTCTGTCCACTTAATCTTCCACCCTATTTAATAAGTTGCCAGTGAGATTTTTTGCTTTCTAAATGCAAAATAGTCATGTGGAGGCATCATTGGAACGATGATGAGAAGATTGACACTTACAAGTTGTGTTTTCTTTGAGCTCCCTGGAAAGGCCAGCAACCTTCAAGTTATATAATTGAATAAGAAATTGTTAAACCACCTAAAAATTAAATAAGAAATTTTAAGACCTCTTGAGACATCAGAATCATTATAAAACGCATGGATAAGTATTTCATGACCGCATTATGGGAGAAGCAAAGATACAGGTTTTGTTCTGTTAAACACGATTTATTGGAAGATGCCACAGGGTAAAGAGTTATCTGAGGGCGAAGTGAGAAACTTTATTTTATAAAGGTACTGGTAAATCTGAAATAAAAATGGCTAAGAGTTAAAGAAACCCTTCTAAAACTATCATTCCCAATGCCATTATTAGAAAAGGTGAATGAAACAATAAAACGATCTAGATGAAAAATGATTTTGACAGCACAGCACGATCGACAAATGTTTCGATTATTGACTAAAAAAGGTCTTACGACTCGTAACATTTCAGCAAATTTATGAAAATGAAGAAAACACCAGTTATTGAAATAATAAAAAGAAACACTGAAATAGGCTAAAAATGTTATGGAATGATGAGTGGAAAAAATTATATTCCCCGATGAAAGAAATTTAACCCTGATGGCTTGGAACTATTGATGACTACAACCTATCCTTAATGGCCTCAAACAATACTGGTATAATTTGAGAAAGGAATCTAAAGAACGTTTGAGTCTACAAATGGAATTGTGATAGTTCGTTAACACTGTACTAAGAAGCAACACGAGAACTATTGGTGACGGACCTTATAATTTTGAGCCTTGATTAAGTGACAAGGATGACATCTGAGTTAGAACCTCTCTCTCCAAGCTTCTACACCACACCAACAAGGAGTTTTGGGACCTTTACCAGATTTAACCTGAATAAGCCCTTCTACACTGCAGGTCTTTAGTGGGATCAGGGCACGAACCCAGGTCTTGGTGAATACATAACCGGTTGCGAGTCTACGACCTTGACCACTAGGCTACTGTGACCGTAAAGGAAGGAGATCAGGAATGGTTTGAAAAACTTTTCGTCATGTTGGAATATGTGATTTACAACGGATATCGGGACTTGTGGACTCTGCGCAATATTAAGCTATGCTAGAGGATCATCTGATACGGTTTGGGCCTTTATTAGGTGGTGCTAACTGGATATTTCAACAGGAAAATTCTTCTTGTTTTACATCTAAATTCAACAAGGAATAGTTTAAATAAAGTCAATGTTTTGCCATAACCAAGTGGTAGTTCAGATTTGAACCCCGTGGAAAACTTTTGGGGTACGTTGTATCGCAAAATTTATGATAATAATAAACTGCTTTCATCAATTCATGAACGGGAAGTAGCCATAGTAAAATAAAGGATAGTTATTTCTGAGACTGTACTTGAACATCTGGTCATTTTAATAAAGACCAAAAAGTGTTTGAGGTTTATCAGAAAAAAATGGAGGGTCGATATCATACTGATTTTCATATTTTTTTTTTGTTTTTAGACAAGTGGTCTTTTAATTTGTAAACAGTGATTTTTCAATTATTTCTAATATTTTGTTGACTTAATCACTTATTACATTATTCAAAGTTATTGAATCACCTAATTATAATAAATTTGCTGTAATATCATATTTTATTAGTATAAATTATATTTGAAACCTTTATTTATTTCATAATTTTCAAAATTTAAATGATCTTAGAATTTAATTAACGGATAATTATACAATAGTAAGCATGTATTGAAACTGTTTTAGTAATCATGTATTTTTCATAATACTACAGTAAGTATATATTATTATTGTTCTAATAATTAAGTATTTATCGAATTGGGTATCAGTGAAAATCTTCGTAATTTTGAGTCAGTCTAATGAAAAGAACTACATCTGAAATGGTAACTTAATCCCGAAACCTCTTCACTATTCTTAAAAAAAGTTTTTGTAATCCTTAACCCCCATTGAATTTATCTGGTTAAATTAATGCTATTTTGCCTTTTCTTATTAACATAAGTCAATTAAGGCCAGTTTAGTTGGTAGTTTAATATGTTGTTAATTGGGATGTTAATTAGTAGAATAAGTTAAATTGCAAGTTCCTATATGTCATACTTACGCTTTTTATGTTTCTTTGAAATTCTAAATACTTTCTCCGTATTTATGTCTTACCAATTTTATTGCAACCTTTTATAAGAATACGATGTTTGTACTCACTCGTTTCATCTAGATCTACCTGTTTATTTAGAATAGTTACTTTGTTTCTAGTTGTAATTGTTTCACAGAGTTACTCAATAGCTATAAAGTAGCTATTGAGTAACTCTTTGCTATAGCTATTGAGTAACAATAAACTTGTTTCTCAATAGCTGTACAAGTTGAATATTCTATAAATCTTATCTTTTGTATGAGGAATATCCTCCAGACCTTTTTTTGTACTTTATCAATTAAATCTTTCTGTAACCGAAACTTACAAATATATTCATTCTATTCTAAACTATGTAAATTTGTTCTGGAATTTAATTAAGGCTTTTCGGAGAGCTGGCGCCTGTTGAGGTCTTCCAGGTGATGAGTAATCCTTGTTGGGCGAATCACACTATGCCATTTGTGGACTTTGAGGCATTATTAGAAGGGACTTTATTCTTCTCCTTAATTATTGTAAGTGGTCTCAATCTCGCTACTTCCATTAAATAAATCTAGCTAAGCTTAAATATTTTATCGTATTCAAACATTCAAAATTATTGTGCATAGTTAAACCTTATACTTTCAGAATTAATCATAACATCCGATGTATACATATATTTACGATTATTAATCTTTTTATTTTTTGGAAATCGTATCTTAGCTACATGATTCACTATGTGTATTGTTCCAGATTAATCTTAAAAAGTGAGTAGGAAAAAAACTGTATCCTCAAATAGAAATATCCCATGAGTGATGTTTACTGCATCGCACACACCTAAGAAATGTAATGGCTCCCAAGAGGACATTTGATTCTATTTTAAGTTCTGTAGATCATCATTAGGGGAAAGATTTTAAGTCACTTAATACTCGAATTGTTTATTTGGAAAACTTAGTACAACCCACACATTATTGGATAGATATCTATACTTTGCCTGGAGTACATTGGAATTTTATTTTAAGCAATTAATACAATGTTACTTGTTGGAATAGTTTTAGAGAAGTACTTTGTGAGAGTCTTTAAACCACAACCGAGTGCAGAGATTATATCTCAACTCTCCCTCCAAACTTCCACATCACACCTCATGAGATTTTTAGATCTAGATTTTGACTTATTAGGCAATAAATCCATTACTTTTAAAGACGTTTTTTAGTGCAGTAGAGATTCACATTGTCCTCTCATTGGTTACTAGGCTCTTAGAACTGTCCCCAAGCTATCGTTTTTCCTGTTTAGTGGATTTAGGAGAGGAAATGACCCAAGCAGTTTTGATTTCTTGGGAATAGGTTTTTAAAGTATTTAATAATAGAACATAAAATTTTATACGTATATATTGTTACGATAATTTACTTATGATAGGATCTAACTTGTTCTGTGTTTGGTCATTAGTAGAAATCTAGAAGTGTCATTTTTCAAAATAATGTTGAATTCCTAATAATTTTAGCATACTTAAGTAAAAAGGAGTTCTTTATTTTATAATTCCTGATAAATTTCTTATGAAAAAATTATTATGGGCAATAAAACATAAGAAGTCTTCATCTTTTAATAACTAAGGAAGAAAACCTATATTAATTTTTTTGATTTTTACATATTTTTAGTTGCATTTTTGGCTTCTGTATTTTAATTACTTTATATATTAAATTATTAGCCACCCAAGTGGCTACTGTTTTAGGTGGGGTGCTTTGATGCACCATATTACTTTACAATTTTTTATTGTTTGCTTCAATTTTAATTATATTTAACTTAAATATATTCAATTTAATAATTTATTATTTACTTTAATTTTAATATCGGAAAAATTTACTACTGTTCATTTCTTGATATTTTATCGTTTACTTTGATTCCTTTATTAATTTAGATAATTAATTGAGTAATTTAATAATAATTATAAACGAAAAGCGCACCTTGGGAGGCTAAATCTGTTCTTTTCAAAATTTTGCATATAACTTTTTATGTTTATTTTCTCGTTTCATTTTAAATTTAAGAAAATGTTTTTCGTGCATAGGATGCATAAAAAAAATAAGTAGAAAAATTGTCTACATTCTGGAATGTTATGTTATTTTCTGAACGAAAGAAACTTGTTACTTTACATATATAATATTTTGCAGACAGTAATATATTTTTATATATCATAATGACAATTCTTATAAAATATTTTTGTTACGATATTTTTGAAAGCTTGAGAGATAAACGACGATTGATTTCTCATGTAAAGATATTTATACAGAACACAATAATTTATCATCATATTTTGTATCTTTTTAAAACAAACTATATTTTGAAATATTCAGAGTGATGAAAGAAGTCTCTAACTATTTGTCTATTCATTTATAATGGAAATAAATGTTTTGGTGTGAGATGATTTATAAATATTAATACTATCCCAAATGACTTCATATTTTTCTTTTATCTAGAATTTTGTCTCGCTTTTGTTGGATTTTTCATTGATAATGCAATAAATATTAATTCAGAATTTCAACATTTCGAAAGATAGCGGTTGCCTTACATGTATTTGCATTCATATATTAAGAAATCTGAGTTTTAAAAGAACAAAGAAAAAATATATTTATTATAAATCTAAAATATCTCATTAGAAAATAGAAGCCGAAGTATTTTGAGAAGTATTCGATTGTAAATTTATTTGGATACATTTTAAATCGAATTGAAACACATCCACACCCACACATTGTCTTTATTAACATGTAATTTCGATTTTTTCTTTACAACGACTATTTTCGTTTTGGTAATTTTAGTAAGAGTTTCTTCTAAATACACGTTATCATTCATCGTTGGAGAACGTTCTTTCACCAAACTCTTTTTATTTCAGCCCAGGAATATTTATTGTAATCATATAAAATGTATCTCTCAAAAGGTTCTTAACGTTGTCTTTAATTATTTATCAATATATGTATCAGATGGTGTGAAAAGGAAAAAGAAAGATATATTAAATAAAAATGTAAGAAAAATATATGAAATAAAAGTGTACGAAAGGCAAGGGTCATCTATAAAAATGCATTAAAATATATAAAGAAATTCTTAAAAAGTTCATAGTTTTTATTTAAGTTTTTTAAAATAATTAAAATTTACATTATACTTTTTCTGCATATATCTTTTCATTAACTTTTTACTTTCTTTAAACAATTAATTGAAGATATTTTTGACGCCTTTTATATTTTCTTAACATGTTTTGTTTCAGTTTAATCTTATTTGTAAGCTTTTTTAAAAAGCTTATTTAAGTAATAAGCAATAAAAATAAATAAAATTAAATTAAAGAAGTTCATTTCAAGAACTATTAGCTTCTAGAATACGAGATGTTTGTTAATATAATAATACCCAATTCTCCTATAAAATATACAGGATATATTTTATACTTAATACGACTAGAGTTGGTAATGCAGGCACGCGGCGTTTTCTGCGTTAATTTCAAAGATAGCTAACAGATGACTTTATTATTTTGAAAAGGAAATTATAAAGAAGATAATGCAGCGAACCGAACCGGATTTGTCGAATAACCTTTCCTGAGGAGGAAGTTATCATTGTTTACATCGCTTCTCAGGATGGGCATTGTTATTTTGATCTCGTAAGTTTACCTCATTTAGGAGGTGACAAAGGAAACGAAGAAATGTGATGCACTGTTTATTTTGTTAAGTATTTTAATGATCTTCAAATTATGTAAGGAATTTTTGCAGATTCCTTATGGTTCATACTTGAATCATCATGTTTTCGGAAACTTATACATATGTTAAGTTTTTGGACCTGATGGCTGCATTACTTTCACTTGTGATTGTCATACGAGTATGTGAACTGTTTTTGTTCCATATATTTATTACATTTAATATACTTAGTCTACTCTTTCTCAATACATGTTTCTTTTTCAAAGGCCTGGTCAACATGTCACCAAACAGAGGATTAAATTGAATTAAAGTCAAGAGAATACAAATTTTCTCTCTTGGATTTTCCTTTACATTCCATTAGTTTCAAAAAGTTGAAAAAGTATGTTCATAAAGGTAAAAATATGTTGTTTCACTGATTCTTTTGCTTAAGAGAGAGAGAAGTAAAATATGATGGAAATGGATTTATTGAGAAAAATTGGAAAGTGGTCATAAATTACCTTCACTGGTCATATTACCTGAAAAAAAGGCATCTTACAAAATTTTCAATTTGAAAGTGAAAATTTATGGGATAACCATTTTTTTTAAAACTTGAAGAGGAATGATATTACTAATAGCCATATAATTTTCAACTACTTTATATCCTTCATAAGATCATTTTTCAAAAAAAAAAAACCCGATATATTATTTTCAGGTTCTATACTGTTTTATGCTTTTTTAATGGACAGTAGTTTATTATTTTTATTAGTAATTAATTTTATTTCTGAAGAAATATCTTAAGAATTCGTAAAACAAGAAATTTGGATTTGATTTTCATGATTAAGTAATTACAAAATAATAATTATTATAATTACATTCCCTTATTATTATTATTAATTTGAAAGAAGGTCAGTAATATTAAAAATATGTAATTTAAATCGATTTAAAACCCAAAAACTTGTTCTAAAATAACATAAAAGTGAGATTAATTTAATGGTAAATTCCAAACCGGCTTGAGCTTTCTGATTCAACCGTAAAAACTCTTTACAAATATTTCATAATGTTGCAAGTAAAAATATAGAATTTTATTGTAAAAATAACCTTTTGCGAAAAAAGTTCAATTTCTCAAACAATAAATACAATAAATACATTTGTCAAATTCTTGAACTTTTCTCTGCCATATAATAATCTAAAATTCCATGGAATAACATTCGAATACACTTATATTCCATAGGAAAAGCATAGATAAAAAAAAGTGGCTTCGAACGCAAAGATGGTAGATGAACCACATATTTATATAACCAGATAAGCAATAAAGAATAAAACATCATACAACCCATCTGCAGATAAAATGATGAGTGCGTTTTGGTGTCTGTGGGAAGAAAGGAACGTAGAAGAACAAATCCAGTAAATTATGATTCTCGATGCGAAGGTTTGTCCACAAAAGGCTATTGATCGTTTGAAGACTGACATTGATTAATGGGTGGGCGGTAGAAATTAATGTGCGTAACGATCACCGTTTGCGGATTCCAACATTTATGGATGATGGCTGGCAACAGTCTTCTTAGATGACGTCCGTCAACCTTCAACTAGTGGTCTTTAAGCAAAGAGATTGACTCCTCAATTCAACTGGACGGTTATCCGAAGCACAGACGTTTTGAACAATTTGAATTGTATTTGTTGCTTGGAAGGAAAAATGAGTCGTCTGGGTGGAATTTTATGTTATTTGGGGCGGAAATTTTTTCCTTTGAGTTTCGTTTGCGAAAGAAATACTGTATTTTCTAACATCTTTTTCCACTTAGCTAAAATGTATTTTTGAAGTAGGAAAATTACTTTTTATTTAAAAAAAGAATAATGGTGGTTGGATATTCAAATTAAGAACATTATATCTATTGCTGGAATGGAAACATTGTTGCTGGCGTGGGAATTTTTAAAATTTTGTGAAGGAAAAAAGTATTATATTCATTTTTTTGTTTGGAGAATATCTTCATAACTTCAGTTTTTACTGAAGAAACGTCCGAAAGTTACAGCAAACGTTTATTTTTTTAAAAAAAAAAGATTCGTGGTAGTTAAGCTTTCTCGAATTAGAGAAATATTGGATTTCCGGAAAACTCCCTTCGTGAATTCATTATACAAAAACAACGAGATCTAAAGCAATTATTTTTATGTCAATGGTGAGACGAAATTTTAACACTACGTATGTCAAAGATTTCTTGAGATAAGCCAAATGCCAAAGGCCTCAAAAAAAAAAAAAAACAACTTAAAGTATGTCTATAGTTTCATTACTCGTATGCATCATTTCCTTTTTTATAATATAAACAAGATATATATATAGAGAAGATAGTATAGTATATATATATATATATATATATATATATATATATATATTATATATATATATATATATATATATATATATATATAAACCAAGAACCTCACTCTTCTGATCTGAACATTCCCTGACTTTTTTTGTGGTGAAATATTTAAGGATCAAAATTTATAAAAATAATCCCTAAGCAATAAATGATCTGAAAATTGCCATAATACTCAAATGATACAAAAAATCATTATTAGCATCTTGAAACGCGTTTCGCAAACGAGTTAAGCTTTGTCTCATAGAAAGGGGCAGACATTTTGAGCATTGTTATTTTTACGAATCATCAGATCGGAAACTTTTAGAAACACAGTATATTCGTAGCTCAGATGGAGAAATGAAATATCTTTCTAGAACTTTATACTAATTCGCTCTCAAAAATGTAACTATTCTCATTTCTTGCAGAAAAATGGCTATATTTGTGTGGTTCAGTCGAATTAATTAAGATTTATGCAAAATGTTACGTGTTTTTGAGTACAATGATAGTTAAGAGTTCGAATGAAGTAAATTATGAATTAAACCATTAAAACTTAGAATTAAAAACTAGGATGCAATCACATTTGCATGCTGAAATGAATTACATGAAACAAATATCCGGTATTTAAAAAAGGAAATTGAATAATTTACATGAAATCTCGTAGTAACTGAAGAGCTGTTGCAGAAATATTCATTATTTTCGTTTTTTCTGTTTTTTTTAAAAGTTACTTTAGTTTTTATTGTTTTCCACTGAAATGTTTATAGGATATATATACTTTCGGGTTGGAAATTGGGAAATGTTTACACGTTTTGAATAATAAAATTTACGTTAAAATTTTTTACTGATGCAGTGATTCGTCTGTAATTTTCTTAGTCGCTGAAGTTTTTGAGTTTGTTGCCTTAATGGAAAACTATAACGATGGGGAAAAATTATCATCCTTGTGTGTGCATTTTGTTTAGGATATAATTGAGTTTTTCTGATTTTCGGACATTTTTTGGAGGGTAAACAGAATGCTTAAGTTTCAAAAAATAAAATGGATATGAGATTCTTTTTTTGTGCCAAAAACTGGTTTTTGAATTATACAATAATAAGTTCATGGTTTGTATTTTAAAAACAGTTAATCCTTTAGATATATATTTTTAGTAAAATTCTTTAATTACTATTGGTTTCAGTAATTAAGGTGTATAAAAGTAATTTTTGTTTTACTGTGGAATTGTTAATGAAAAGGATATACAAATATTTTCACTGTGAGGGAGAAAAAATTATTCATTTACATTTATTTCATTCAATATATTTTTTTCGGTTTCAGTTAATACAATTAAAAAATGAATTATATGAAAATAATTCAATTTTTATGGCCAGAGAGTTCCATAAAAATGAGGCAAAACTTATGTCCCACTGGATTTATAATAATCTTTTTCTTCGAAGTACAAAAATAAAAAAAAATATTAAAGACACTTTCATTATTAAATCTATTACATTATTTAAATACTGAATATTTCAACAACATTCTGTCAAATTTAGTCAAATATTCTGTCAATAAATAGTAAATGAACTCTATTTGATATTTTAAGCACTTTTCACAAGTCGAATAAATTTTACTCTTAATAATTAATGCTTAATAAAATGATTTCAACATTTTTATAGTATTTTAGTGGTGAATTCGAAAAATTGTAAAGGTTGAAGTTCCCGTTAAATGTAAACTAATTCCTTACCCATTAATTTTAAATTTGATTTAAAAACCCAGAAAAATCCTTTTTCTGAAAGTATATTTTTTCTGTCATCTATAAACTTTAAAGTATAGTTTGTATACAGAAAACATTACTTATAATCTTATATAATCTTTTAGAATTCTTTATTCAAAGAAAGGAAGAAAAAATAAATTTTTAATATATATATAGTTATATAGAAATAGTAAATCTTCACAGTTAAAATTGTTAACTGATCACAATAAATATTTATAGAAATCAAGGGTAAATTTACTATCAAAGTTAAAGGGCAATTGAAGTTTACATCTTTAAAAGAAATTTTTTTTTTTATCAAAGTGAAGTGAATATTGCATCAACTACTTTGAAACATAAAATCAACAAAACAGATGAACTTCAAGAATCTGAGGACACTTCTTTGGGGTATTTAAGTTTCGTCTGCGACTAAAAGTTTTTGTTGATTCAAGTCTTTTTTGATTAATTTTTAATTGAAATCAAATATGTTGATCGTCAAAAGGAAAAGTAATGTCTCTCTCATCTCAGAAAACAAACTTTAATAATAGATTGTAGTTATTAAAACAAATTTTAATTTTGAAATCAAATAATTCTCTACTGTAAATCCATAATGTGAAAACTTTATAATATTATAACATAAATAAAATTCGCAAAAGCAATTTAAAGGCTCTTATAAAATAAAAAAAATGAAATAAAATAATTACCATTATATTAAAAATGGAATTTAAAATATTTTGGAGAGTTGAGTACAAAATAAGAAATACGAACATTAAATAGATCATCTAGAAATGAAACTTACTTAAATGTTTGAAATACTTATTTTTATACTGAAAAAAAATTCTTTGGTATCTATAATAAACGTAATTTTTCAGTAAAAGGTCTTGAAAATTAAAAGTCACCCTGTCATGGTTTTAGTAATTTTCTTGGTAAAAATATAATTAATTATAAATTATAGCAGATTCTAATTAGTTGTTAAGCAGAAAAAGGAATTCTTTAGTAGATTTAATATTTTAGTAAACAAGGAAAAGTTAAAAAGTTATACCTTTTTTTTTTACAACAGAATCTCACAGTTTTGTAAATTGGGCTTAAGACACACGAATTAAAGTGAATCATATAATTTCATACCGAATATAGAATTCTTGTAGTTATAAATTTTAAAAAAATGAAACGCATTTATTTATTATATATTTAAATATTTTTATTAAAATTTGATAAAGCGAATTGATTCACAAATTTAAATAGATTTTTCATTCGTTTTTAAAATATAAAAATGATACAATTAGCAAAAAGACACAAAAATTACAATTATTTTTGCTTTAACATAAAGATTATACATCAAAAATAAAAATATAATTAATAATTATGTTCGAAATGGTTATTTTGATTACTAAATATAGTGTCAGGTTTTGAAGTTCATCATGCCTTTTCTTGAGTTGATGCATATAATTTATTTTAAGAATAAACTTATCAAGTCTGTTTGGGAAGTTTTTAAATATTACATTTGTACCTCATTAAATAATTAATAAATAACATTTCCTTAGCACAACGTTTTAAAATAAGATTATGCCGTTAAACTTTTTGTGATCAAGGATTTATTAAAAATATTTTGGAAAAAATAAATAACGTTTCCTTAACACAGCAAGTTTTTAAGTAAGTTATTTCTTCGAAAACGTTCTCAATGAAGCATTTATCAAAAATAATATTTTTTTAAAGTCAATATAATTTCTTAAAACGCGTGGGTTTAAATACGTTTATACCAGAAAATCTTTAATCATGAAGAATTTATCAAAAATAATATTTTGTTAAGCAAATAATATTTCTTTAACTGTGTATTTTTAAATAATGTTATAAAACTTTTTTCTGTGAAGAACTTATCAAAATTGACAACACAAATTCTTTCCGAAGTTGTGTTTTGTATAACTGTTGTTTTACTCACAATGAACAATGAAATTTTGAGAAAAATAATTTGTTAACTAAAAGCAATCTTTTAACAACCCCCGTGAATAAAAAGAATCTAAGTGCTCTCTAGTCAATAAATTTAACGTAAAAGAATGTGGGCTAAAAAAAAAAGAATCTGCTTTTAAAAATGCAAATTACTCTTTAAATCCTTTATTTCTAAAAATTTATTTTTATGCATGGCGTAGATACTGATAAATTATTTTTGTTTTCTGATAAAATATATATGTTATTAGCTCGAATTTAATTTTCTTCTGATAAGTTTTTTTAAAAAAAATTATTTTCTGCAGGAAATATTTATGCAGTGTAAATTAATAATAAATGTAATTAAATACATTGAACTTCTATTACACAATGTTTCTACCTTAAACAATTAGTTACAATTGATAATATTAAAATCATTACATAAAATAACGTTTTCACAAATTACAATAGCTTCATAATAAGCGTATTTTCTTTGTTACAGAAAATTTTATGTAATATAATTATATATATAATCCGTATTCATTTCGAGGAATGTAGAAAATGTATCTTTGCCAACATTCAAATACAAATAAAATTATTGTTCACTTAACTACCTAAAGTTTTATATTTATTTTTCTTCAAAATATTTTCTTATTAGAGAAGTATTTATATAAGAAGTAAAAAAGTTGATGTAGTTGAACTTGAATGAATAGTAAGATGTATTAAAATATTCGAATATTGGAATGATATTAAATTCAGTGAAAGATTGATCGAATAAAAATGGCATCTTTTATGTTAAAATGAAAATGTTCATATTTCTGATATTCAACTTACTTTTTATTCAAGAAGGTTACTGTTTCAGATAATTTGCATAAATATGTGCAGGTGAGATGAATGCAAAGTAAAATAAGTTTCTACTCGTACTTTATCTTACATTTCGAAAACTGCGAGGTATGTACATTAAGATTTTCATTCCTTTTCAAAGGTTTATCTATGAATACGTATACAAATATCAGTATATGGAAGTGAAAAAACATTTCAATCATGTAAAAAAAAATTTAGAAGCAAAATTGGAAAGAAAAAAAAAGGTATCCGTAAAAGAATTTGAAATCAGATTAATTATTATTTGGGGAAAAAAAGATTACAGATTCTATACTTAAATATCAGAAATTTTCTTTTGTGTTTTTTTTTGTTTTCTTGAAAGATGTGTTTTTTTAGGATTGATATACCGGATTTAAAATTTAATGAAATAATTTTTGAGGTGGTCATTTTAAAATTTAATAGGATACTTTTCTGATTTTTTTTTTGCATAACATTTATTAAAGCATGGGTTATAATTTAATAAATTAAACAAAAATTGTAAATATTAAAGCAAATCTAAAATCTAATTACATATTACTTTATATATATATATATATAAGGAAGATATTTTATAGGAATCGATGATTTGTGGGAAATGATCATCGGTGAACTGACCTTTAGTCGGATGCAGCTTAAAAGTTTAATATTAACTAGGATCCGGTTAGTCAGTAGTAAGATAAGTAGATTTCCACAATATTCATCTTTAGGAGTGGACTCGTGAAGGTTTGTCTCACCGTTGTGATAAGCATCTTGATATTTGGTTATTCTATCTGGGAGGATAAGAGTTAGTGAAGAACTTGATCATGTGACTTTTAGCTATTAACTGAACTTTATTAGCTTGCTATGGCACAACTAAATACTAGAAGCGAAACCGGAGCGTCATAAGTGTCTGTCTAAATAGAACACTGGAAATGTTTAAATTAATTAAAAATGAGGATAAGCCTTTTTCACCAACCTAATATATATAAGCAATCAAAACCACTTGTATCTATAGTATATTGCTAAATGTTCAAGCGTAATAAAATATGCCTGATACGTTTTGATACTTACTCCTACCACACAAATTGCCGAGCGATTCGATTACACTGGCCCCCACCTTACTTTCATATAGGACGAAAATAGAACAAAATTACTCAATTTCCAATACAACATTTTTTTTATTAATTTAATTTACCGTCAGACAATGAGAAAAGATACTAAAAACTAAATGAATTTAATACATACTTAAAATAAAAAAAAAAAGATTTGAGAAGCTTACTGCAGTTATCAAAACAATGAAATATAATAAAATATAATTACAAAATATTCACTTCAAAAGGAAATCATGTAAGACATTTCTGTTATTTGTAATGTCAAATAAAATCTTGTAATTTGCAGTTGATACCAGAACAGTTATCTCAGAACTCATATCAACATGAATGCCTCCAAATGTTTTTACGTATTGAGTTACTGTATCTATTGAAAATAAATTTCAACTTCGAAAAACTTCGCAAGTAACTTGAGGGATGGATAAAATTCATAAATATTGATATAAATTCTTTTCCTGTATGGGATTAAAAACATCTGCTTATTAATTATATTTGTGCAGAAATATGTCGTAATATAAAATACAACTTTGCATGTTGTTGTCCACGTGTTTTAAATACGTCTTCACTGATTTCAGAATTAGTCGTAGTAATGCCTTCACCTTTGTGATTCGGCAGGGTCAATGATAAACTTTTCCATTTCCTAGAGAAGTCTAAGAGTTCGTTTTTGAGAATTTCTATTTCCACTTCCGGATGAAATGTTTGTAATTTATCATACACGTTTTGAAGAATTTCAGACGATAATTTTGTCGGCAGCGTGGATGAGTTTTCTGGATGGAAATACGCAAAACAACTGTACCATTCTTTATGTCGTTGAAATCTTGACTCCATGATGTTATTAGCTTCATCGAGCATGTTACATTGTATATATTCTGAATTTGCCTTCATAAGGGATAGGTGAATTACCAAGGGCTTTATCACGTAAGGATTTCTTTGTTCGTTTTTTCAACATAGTTTTTTTTGGTTTCCACTAACATTGGAAAGTCTTTTTCATTGATTTATTCGTTTATTTAATTTGCAAAACTTTTGTTTTTTCGACAACCATATCAAAACTTTTCGAAATTTCTTTCAATGAATAAAGAGTGTTTTCAACCATCAGGTATGCTTACACAAAATTTAGGGCAGTAGCTTAAAGATATTTTGAAAGGAGAGAAGTTAGTCTGAATATCTCTTAAAACATTTTTGGAATTAAAATAGTTTCTGGGAAAACCAAATAAATACGTATGTACCTTATAGCAAACGTTTGCTTTGAAATATTTAGGATTTACAATTTCGTGCAAATCCTCACATAATTCCATGTATACTCCTAAAGAAATGTCGAATATCTTAAAAAGTGTTCTATCTTTAGCCCACTATCTTATTTCGGTAAGACTTTAAAATGTCTTGAACACATCACACATTTATCTTTTCAGAGCACACAATTTTTAATACCCATCAACCTTTCATATACTTCATTATCTTTAATATAGTGCCCAATAATTGCTACTACATTAATATTCGTAGTAAATAATTTCGTGGCATTTATTTCTTCTGCAATTTTTTGTGCTTAATAAGCTTCGAAAATACCACAATAATTGAATCCACTGATGTTTAATATGACTGAATTCGCTAATGTCACAAGGTTGCCTCTTCTTCTAGAATTCTTTGCATTTTTTTATTCGAGCTTGACTTTGGTTTGTGGCATTCTATATACACTCATGGAAAAAAAAATTAGCGCACCAAGAAATAATTGCAGGATTGTAACGAAACTTGGGATGAAGGTACATGTTGGGGAGATATGCAAATAATTAGAAATTCAGCGTGATTGGGCATTACGTATGGTCGGTAGAGGGCTTTTAACGTCACTCTCCCTGGAGTATAAAACAGGTAATCAAAGCTTGTTTGAATATGCTGAATCGTTTACCAAGGAAGAGCTGAGGTAGAAATGCCGTTGCGCCGTTTTCGAAGACAATATGAGCAGCTGTTGCAATTTGAGAGGGGGAGAATCATCGGCATGATGGAAGCTGGGTGGTCGAATAGCTCGTCAATTAGGCCACTCTGATTGTGTTGTGAGGAGATGTTGGGACCAGTGGATCCGAGAGATGTCATTTACACGAAGACCAGGCTCAGGACACCCTCGACAGACCAGTCGTCGAGAAGACCACCACATCGTAAGAAATGCACGCGTACAGCCAATTACTTCATCGGCCGCCATCCAGGCACAGATAGCACCTTCACTAGGGCCCCCTGTGTCTTCTCGAACCATACGAAGGTCCCTGGCTGTAGGACATTTGGGATCGCTACGCCCATTACGTGTGCTGCCCTTGACGCCCATCCACCGACGCCTCCGTTTGGAGTGGTGCCGCGCACGAGGAAACTGGACTGCAGCGGAATGGAACCAGGTCGTCTTTAGCGACGAATCCATATTCAATCTCAGCAGTGATGACAATCGTGTTCGCGTGTGGAGACCCCGTGGTGAACGCCTCAATCCTGCCTTTGCTTTACAGCGACACACCGCTCCAACAGCTAGTGTGATGGTATGGGGTACCATTGCCTACAATACACGATCACCCCTAGTATTGATCCGTGGCACAATGACAGTTCAGCGGTATGTCCATGACATCCTGCAATGGCTAACAGAGCCATTTTTCAACAAGACAATGCTCGGCCTCCCACGGCTGGGGTGTCACAAGACTATTTCCGCACTGTTACTACCCTTTTTTGGCCTGCCCGATCCCCAGATTTGTCTCCAATCGAGCATATTTGGTATCATTTGGGACGGCGAGTTGGGCATCCCCGAGTTTGAATGAACTAGAGGCAAGGTTACAGCAAATATGGAACAAATGTCTCAAGACATCATACAGAACTTGTATGCCTCAATGCCCGATCGTATCGCATCGTGCATTCGCGCTACAGGGGGTTCAACAGGGTATTAAATCCTCCGTTCTTTTGTCTTTTCCTCTGAAATAAATGATCCTTTTTCTTTGATTTTCTAATAATTTACTTATATCAAAGTAGTCATTACGTATGAAAAATACTGTTTCATTTTAACGACTCCTTCCTGGTGCGTTAATTTTTTTTGTCCATGAGTTTATGTGTTCGAAGAAAATAATCAAATTTTGAAACAAGTTAAACAATTTCTAAAAAAAGTACCACGATCAGTACTATCATTGAGTAGAGTATACGGTGCTTCATTAAAACTGTCTCCTCTGTAGCTTAATCTACGTTATCTAATTGCTTTTATTGTCTTAATTAGGAGAGTATGCGACTAGCCTATTATTTTAAATTTTTAGTCTTTTTCAGGCAGCAGCACTGGGAAGCAAAAACATATCCAACCCTCTATATTCTTTGTACATAAGGTAAGCTTCGTTACTAAGTAAATGCACTTTCATTTTTTTGGGTGCAAATTTGTTTAACAGATGATTTGACCCAATCTGTATCGAAACTTACATTACCATTCGAAATTGCTATACATACCCAACAGTGCAAGGTATGCGTTGATGAATTTAAACACAGCCAATTTCTTTGAGATCCAGATTGTTGAAAATAAATTAATTTTGGATTATATTGACGCATGATTGACGATTCATGTTATATTGGATGCTTTTTCAAAAGTTCAAAACTATTTTTTAATAGAAAAATGCGCTAACGGCAGCTGCAGTTAGATTATCTGGTCCCTGTTAGATGACATGTAGTAGTTTTGCCTCACTGATTTCAAATAGGTAATGCTTACTTCACGATCAGGACCAGCAGCATTCTTGGGAATGGAACTGTGGCACCAACCTACAAACTTCGTAACTATGCATATGAGGTTTCACAGAATCCTCGTCGCGGCCCATCCGTTTATCGGGTAGGAGGAGATGGGTTTACTAATGGGTTTACTAATTCTATTCTATTTTATAATCGACAAAATAAGTGGGCACACACATAGCGCAAGCCGAAGAGAAGCTTGCGATGAACGTTGGAAGGGTAAGGAGGCTCGGCCATTGCATCGGCCCCAACAAACACCATAGAATTGAACTTCCGTAACATTTTGTTACGACCCAGTTGTTTCTCTCTAGAATTGTTCTCTGCTTGAATCAATGTATATTTTAAAGATATTCTATAAAGAGCTCGTTATAATTTTAATCCTTATAAAGATTGTCTAGATATGGGAGAGAATGTTCAACATATAGTGTAGATAAGCCCCCTGTACATGTTGCATCAGGACCTTTCGGGTAGCTATCACGTCTAAGCTCTCCGATGCACCGACCCCCGAGGCTTGCCTGATGGTCCGATGACCATATTTCGCTTCTACTCCTACTCAAGCATGTTGCATTTCACCTTGAGGTGATTTTCTAGTTCACGAAATAATTTAGATGTAAATTACGCCCCCCTGATTCTGTCGTTTTCTTGTTTACTTAATGCTGAGGTTCTTTTTTGTAACATCACATTCAGTTATAAGAGTCTGTAAATTATTTAATTAAATGAAAAAAAAATGTTCAGTTCTTAATTTGTCTTAGTGAACGTTTGGATATAAATGGGCTCTAAAATCTATCAAATTAATTAAAAATAAGGCTAAACCCTGAAAAGTTTATTGCATCTATAATTCATTTCTGAATATTCGGATCTAATAAAAGATGCCTTATATGATTTTATACTTGCTCTTTCTAGTGTAACATCGAAACACATAACTTACAAAAGGTCAAATTTGAAATAACGCCCATAGATTCAAATAGAAAAAGAAAACAAAATTCATACTGTCCACTACATCCATCAGCACATATTAAAAACCGGCACCGATACGGAGCTCGAACGTATTAATCCACCATAATGAAATCAATTATGTTCTAGGAACATCCGTTATTGAGAGGCCACACGACATGTAAAAAAAGAATGAGAAGAAAAGGACAAAGAAAAAAAAAACACCCCCTAGTAAAAAATCGTTTTCAAAGGAAGAAAAAGAAACGAAGAACAAAACGTAAGAAATGATTTCCTTTTTTTCTTTTTTAGTTCTTCACAGGCGGAGGGGTGGGTAAAAAAAGAACAAAAGATGGGAGGGTGTAAAAAATAAATAAGGCACGGGGCAGCATCGTCATAGTTTTCAACCGATTGCCTCGCGTACAAGATCGATTCATATAGCCAAGAAAAGGATGCGTCTGCACTTTTGGCCGCTAAATCAGAAAGAGCTTAATTCACCCCCGCCCGTAAATCAGGGGCACTTTCTACCTTCAAGGCGACGCTTTTGTAAACAGCTTTGTCAAAACTCCCGCCCGGTTTAATCTTTTTTGCTTCCTTTTTTTTCCACTATTTGTTTTGATAGTTTTCTTTGGAAGAAAGAAGCGCAGTGGAGAAAAAAAAGATAAAGAGTGATAAAAAGTGGATTTCGATGTTTACTTAAATGTGGATTTTCAATAGGGATGAGATAGAGAAATTTGTTTCGTTTCTTTGTTTCAATAGACAGGTTTTGAATCCGATGATTTTTTTGGGAGATACTGCTTTATATCCGCTTATTACTGATCAGCAGTGGCTTATTGGAAAGGGTTTATATCAACCAGTCGGGAAGGATGTTGGTCACTGGGTGTAAAACGTGGTTTCGTGGGAATTTTAAAAGTTGGCTTTGAGTAAAGTTTTAAAATATCTGTGCGGATGTAGAAAAAGGTTTTTAGGCTTTAAAATGCTGTTTTAAAAATTGTATTCGGAGTTTGGAACTCATTGTGATCAGCGATTAGAATTTTAAAAGAGTACTTTTATTGAAACTTGTTCTCTTTTACACTGTCTTAAGTATAAAATAGAAACTATCACTCACTCACTCACTCACTCACTCACTCACTCACTCACGCACGCACGCACGCACGCACGCACACTTTAGAGGTCTAGAATCACTTTATTCCATAGATTAATTCCGTGTGTAAGACAATGTTTCTCCAAATTGGAAAGTATTATGGAAATTGTATTATATTCGAAACGTTATTTCGTATTGTAATCCATACTGATATAATTAAAAAGAGTTTACTTTCCGCGGTGATACAACTATTCGTGCAATTGACCTGGTGTTGCGACTCCTGGAGTTGTAAAAAGAAACAAAATTGTAATAAACATATGATACACATTTATAATACGTATGATATTAGAGATTCTCAAGCTGGATGAGGCCGGAAAATTCACTTGCCAAAACATTTTTTAATCCAAAGATTTTTCAGATGTTGTTTTATCCACTGATGACTTATATACAATGATTTATTGAAACAGTTTTTAGGAATCAATTTGGAATGATCTGTATCATTAAAGGTTCGAATGTGATTTCTCTAGGAATTTTAAAAATTGACTGCCAGTCAGGATTTTCCAAATAAACTGAACCATCGTTAACGTTTCAGCCAATTGAAGACTATTGTTTTAGTTAAATTGAATAGAAATTTCATGGCGAGAGTCAATTCTCATACTCTCATCTGGAAGACATATTTTTGAGATTTTATAGAATCAGTTCATAAAATTAACCTTTGAATCTCATTTATGCTTTCTCTCCTAAATTTAAGAAGTTCTCCACTAGTAGAAAGAGGGTTAGCTGTTATCGGGAACTTTCCAGTAAATGTTATTAATGAAATCACATTATGTACATAGTATATCCAAACAGTTCTTGTTATAAAATTATTATTAATGTATTATAATGTATTATTATCAATGTATTATAATGTATTATTACCAATGTATTATAATGTATTATTATAATGTATTATTATTATTAAAGTATTATTATTATTAATATATTATTAGGAATGCATTATTATTAATGTATTATAATGTATTATAATTAATGTATTATAATTAGTGTATTATGATGTATTATAATTAATGTATTATAATAAATGTATTATGATGTATTATAATAAATGTATTAT
>BMAW01038401.1:749367-766297 GCA_019974015.1 Nephila pilipes | reverse complement strand
AAATGTATTATGATGTATTATAATAAATGTATTATGATGTATTATAATTAATGTATTATAATTAATGTATTATAATAATTGTTAAAATAATGAGGATGATTGCAAAAATTTTAGTGTAGTTTAAATACGCTACGTGACAGTAAAAATGCTACAACTAGAACTCATTCACTGAAAGTGATGAAAATTGTTAAAAAGAGACACAGTAACGAACAATAAGTGATGTTTATTACAACATGATATACTAATAAACAAAGAGACTACACAGTAGTCCCAGAAATTTGGTGCACCACCCTTGGTGGTCAATACATTCAACAACACGTCTAAGTACAGACTCAAAGAGTGAGCGGTTTGTCTCCTGAAGGATGGCTATTCATTCTATCTCAACTATTTGCCACAGTTCTTCTTCTGAACGTGGCTTTGGCAATCCATGCAAACGATGTCCTATAACGTCTCAAATATGTTGATTGGTGAGAGTTCCACGAAGACAAATAGCCAGGAAAGCACCCGGGTACTTTGCAGAGCATGCTGGTTGATGCGAACCGTGTGTAGTCTGATGTTATCCTGCTGGTAAATGACATTCGGCATCCCCTGAAGAAAGGGTAGAGGTACAGGATGGAGCACGTTATCCATGTATTGTCGGAACGTTATATTGAAAACAATTCTGACTAGTGGTGTTCTGTAATCATAGGCTATGGCACTCCAAACCATTATGCTAACTATGTTGTCGTGTGGTATGGGGTTCCGCAGTTGGGTCCGGATTGGACGACATCGCCACCAGAATCGTAAGCGGATGCTGTCATCGCTCAAACAAATGCTTGACTCACCTGAAAACACCACTTCTTGCCTCTTCGAAGTCTACGTGGCTCTAACTCGACACAATTTCAAACGGAGGAACTTGTGCTATTGATTCAATCGCAGTTTTCTTAACAGACATCACGAGGCCCTCGCATGCCGGCGCATAACGGTCTTGCTTGATATGGTAGTATCGAGTGTCCTGTATCTGCCACAAAATGTCGATGAAAGTGGCCTGTAAGGTCTCCAACGTACGTCCAAGTGTGAGGACGCGTTGCTCCACGGGTACTGACGTCATTCTGGTAGTACCCCATTCCTAGAATGTGCCTCATTACCTCCTTGCAACCTTCTCCATCACAACTGGTGTACAGTGGACGCATGTAGGTGCCTGTCAGCTGCAACTTAGCACATGGACTAACTTACTTTTCTTTTTCCGATCACCAAGCACCTGGTGTACTCGTCTGTCTGTTAGAAGTGCCTCGGTCTTCGGCGTCCTCCCATTCTCAGTACTAAACGTTTCTTCTGCGACAGAAAAAGATTTATAAGATTATTCTAATGACACAGAGCAGCAAAACTATCGCCAGTTCTGCAGATTCCTTCTCTTATATCTCGCTTCATCTATCCCAGAATGCAACGCACTTCGCATAATTTGCATAACTCTGTGCACTGCTCATACCACGAAATTTGCATATTTTTCTGAGTGGTTCATGGTATTGTATTTTAGTGTCACGTAACGAAGATTAATTTGTTGGTGTTACGAGTAGAGGTTACGCATCTAATAATACGTAACAATTTGATTATTTCTTAGGAAAAAAAAACTACGAAAGGAAATTTCGATTTAGTGAACCTAGGAATTATTAATGAATCAACATTCAATTTTAAGCTGTATATTATGAATAAAATATATAGCTTAGAAATACATGAAGCTCGTTTGGAATTATGGGTTCAACCAGCTACATTCTGACTCAATCTGTTATATTAAATTAAAATGAGAAAATGTAGCGCTTGTTTGTAAGTTATTGCTGTTTTTCTTATCTCGACTTGAATAAAATTTCTAATATATTGTATTAAGGTTTCAAAGATATTAACTTCATTTTTTTATTGTATAAAGTATTAAACAGTTTTATTTATTCAGAAGTTTGATTTTATTCTTACGTTCTTAAACAAGGTTTGAAATGTCGTTCTTCAATTAAAAATCGGCTTAATGGTTTAGAACTTGTAATTTTGCTGCCTACAATTTTTTTAGATTGTTTAATTTTTATATTTCGTGATACTGATGTTTTTAATGAATATTATTAGGATCTTAAAAAAAGTTATGTGATTGTTTATATGTATATCATTTCACAATTTTTGATTTCATTCTATGTTAAATGTATACCTTAAAATAAATTTTAAACATTTCAATTTTATATATAATCATTTAAACGATAATAATTTTGACTTTATGTCTGTATTTTGAATTAATGATCATAACCTTACAAAAAATCTTTCCAGAAATACAAACAAATTTTTCTAATATTTTCCATGTATGGAATAGATCCGATTCAAATATTAAAATATCTTTTAATATAATATTAAGTTTAAAAGGTTGAATTCTACACTATTCCCATTCATATAAGGACCATTCAAACATAAAATATTATTCTAGAAATTCAAAGAATTTTTTTAGACATTTCTAGCACAGATCATAATATTTTATCTAAATATTAAAAAAAGAAATCGTTATGTATTTTTAAATTTAGAGGAAAAGTAACGCAATTTTCAGAATTCTAATCATCATCAAAGCATTACAAAAGATTTTTTTAGAAATTGAAATAATTTTTTGAACCATTGAATTGTTCTACTTTAATAACTTCAATGGCTCTCAAAATTGATTATACACGACTCACTTTCTTTCTTAAAGTCGTAGAATAATTTTATTAAATAATATAACCATGGGTGCAATGTTGTGCTCTTTATTAGGGTTACCAGAGATTTTATAAGAGAAAAAAACTATCCAGATAACGAATACCTTGCTAGATTTAATTACGTTGATTTAGACATTACATTGAAAGACACAACAAATTTATAGAGAAACAATTGGTTAACACACATAACATTACATAGTTACAAGTGTCTCGGGGTGGAATACCATGTTTTACTTGTTAGCTCTTTTGCATGGTCTGCAACGAATTCGAGCCCCAATTGTCATCACTCCTCTGGTGGCCGCTCGATGGCGCGCTTGAATGCAGGGTGGTTACAATACTTATTTAAGTTTACACGAGCGATAAAATCACATTTAAAATGTATCAGACTGAAAAAAAAACGAAGAATCGATAATATATTAATATTTAAGTTGAAGTTAATTATTATATTCTAAGTCATGACATTATTAAGTTCTAAGTCATGACATTAAATGAACATCTATTATAATTCCTTTAGAATTTAGAAAACTTTCCAAACCGTGTGCAATGATTAGGTTTTGTGCAGTTTCATTGGTTATTTCCCCCCATTTTTCTTGCAATACTGTTTGTAAATATTCTATGCTCTTATGATTATTATTTTGCACAAATTTTTCCAATTGACCCCCCAAGTTTTCTATCACAATATTATCGAGAGACTGAGGAGGTGTATGCAGTTACATTTCACAATGGTACAAAAAGCATTATTTAACAACTTCAACTGTATGTTTCAGTTCAATATCTTATTGAAAAACATATAATGCGACTCTGAACCTAATTTCTAAGCACTTAGTGTCTAGAAACTACTATTTACCTGTATAACCGAGTATTTAATTTTATCCATGACTTCAAAAAATAAAAACAGATTCTCTTCCATTTTTTGCAGACATGAGATCTCATACAAGAACCAAACCACCAATATACTTGACAATGAAGATGTCGTTCGGGAAAGGTAGTTGAGTTAGGCTTTAACCAAACATATCATCGTTTCAAAATAATTAAATTAACTGTCATAATTGAATATTACATAACTCTATAAATACTGAGGCTTTAAAATATGAACTTTAGCTATAGTACTTTTTTTTTCTTTTTTGAAAATGAGGTGGTTTTGTTCTAGTTACGCGACCATTATAATTTGTTTTATTGAGTTCTCTTCAAATTATTTGTACACAAACATGTAATTGTTGTATTTATTGTTATTGTAGGCATTTTTACAACACTTATTTTTGCAATTTCTTCATATCTCAGAAAGTTGTTTCTCTTAGTCATCAAAGTGGGGATTGTTTTTTCTCTCTTCGAAGTTTATTTGTAATTTGACAGTTTTTCATTCATCTGCAAGATTTTTTGTACTCATCCGATACTGTATTGAGCTTCCTCTGTAATGTCATGCAGAGATTTACCTACATCAGACATTCAAACGACGGTTTTCCAAATTTCGATATTAATGCCAGTAATTGTGGAGCCACTTTTCAATTTAAAAATATTTTTTCTACTCGAAATTAAATATTAGTATTTAAATGAAATTAAAATGTTATGGAGTATACTTAACTTTGTGGATGAAATTAGGAGCTTTGACGCAAACACTTCGTTCATTAAAATATTGTAGATTTTTCACGTTTAATTCTTAAAACAATATATATTGTAGCGTGAATTTTAATGCTCTTATAAATTTAAATCTTAATGAGAGGTGTATATTCAATTTGGGGAGTCGCTATAAATGCTCAAAGAAATTCTGTCATGTTTTTAAGTTAAGTATTAAGATGAAATGAATTATTTCAACAAATTTCGAATGATCATTAAAACATCACAAAAGACTTTTCTAGATATTCAAAGAATTCTTTCGTAAAATCTCTTGAGTTAGATAACCTTTCAATACTCAGATACTAAAAAAATAATACCTTAATGTTTTTAAGTTATAAGAACGAATTTCATACTCTTCTTATTTCCGGTGGCTACCGATGACGTAATTAACGAAATATGAGGCACAGTAAACATGGAAGGGAATTCCTGCTCACCCGTAGAAAATTAGATGTGTTTATCATCATTGAAAATTCATCGTCGATTGATGCTATGATTGTAGGCGATGAGAAGTTAACGAGGCGTTCATGAATATGAAGTATTCCGCTTTTCGCTCATTTCGCATCAAAGGAATCGCTCATCACAAAGGGATCTAAAAATAGAGAGCATTTTTTTCTCTCTCAGAATTTTAAATAAAATAATTTTTATTTCATTACCATTGAAATTGATTGCGTTCTTTCTTGCCTTTTGTGGAATTCTAAAAAGCTTCCTATTAGTTTAAATATATTCTAATAACAAGAACCGTTGAAAATAACGCTGTTTTGGTTAATCAACTAAAAATATATTTCTAAGACAAATTTACTATTTTTATGAATATCACATTATTGTTTATTCTATCGTCAATTTGCCATAACAATTCAAACATACAAGCTTCTGAAGTAATAAAAACTGTAAATTTTTAACAAACAGAATTAATGAAAACAAGTGATTCTACGATAAAATAAAATTATTAAATTAAATATTAAAATTAAAGCATACGATAAAAAATATATAAGTAGACAGTAATATTCTGTTGAGATACTAAAATTAAAGCAAACGATAAATTATTAATCTGAATATATATTAAGAAAAATGTAATTATATTGTTGCTGTGAAATGAAAATATAAAGTAAATCTACATATTGATCCCAGCACCTTTATTCCAAAAATTGAAATGTATTTGGATCAATATAGAATACTGTAAACATCAAGCAAAATGAAATTGCTATGCAAAATGAACCTTATATCAAATAAAGAATTATTTGTACTTATACATTAAATTATAATTATAATTTAAAAATTGATAATTTATATTTTAATTCTGTAGAGCTTATTTAGTGACTCAAAGAAAGAAACACAAAAGTTTGCTTTCTCAAATTTTACTCAATATCGGAAACAAAATAAAAAAGAGAAGCAAAAATACAAGATTTAAAAGTTGGTTCAGGTATCCGAAAATTACCAATGCCTTGAAGCATTCTCACAAACCCAACTGCCTTCACTGTTCTCAGAATTCCAGCTTCTCGCATAGTTCCAACTTTTTGCTTTCCAATTACAGATGAGAGCCTGTAGGGAGAAAAAAAATAAACGTCGTGTTAGTTGTCGTTCGTGCTCCTTTACTAGAGTGTTGAATTTCCATAGAAGCTGATAATATAGTTATTTATCTAGTAACAGTCGCAGTCAACACAGGAACATAATCTCAAAAAATTCAATATTTTGATAAAACAATCTTAAAAAGTATATTAGATGAATTTGTTCTAAAACACATACCTATAGAGTTGTAGAATTCGACCATCTATTTTACGGTTACTTTAGAAGTTTTCAGAAATGAAAACAAGATTCTGGCAATAATTAAGAATTAAATAATACTTTTTTTTGTTTAACTAAGCTATACTATATTCTCTCAGTTTGAGTGATGCATAAAGCCAAGTCTCTATTTTTGAGGAAAACAATTAAATATAAGTAGGGGAAAGTATAATATAAGCTGCAACTTTAGTTTATTGTCTAATCTAAATCCAAATTCAGAGTATAATAGCAGGTGTTAATTACCTAATGAAATTCAGTGCAGTACATTGCCTTTCTTGTAATATTTGGTTGCGGATACTTTTGAGAGGAATTTTATTTTAAAAATTTGTAGATGCAGTTCACTTCATTTTTTAATCTATTTGCATAAATTAACTTCGGGAAATGAACGTAAGTTCTTTGAAAGGAGTAGAGTTGATAGAATAGAATAAATTAACAGTAAAAGATGAATGAAAATGAGAGTAAATCTCACAATGGTCGTAAAATCAATTTGTGTAATAAATGTACAGTTTAAACATTAACATATTTAGTAACTGAAGTTTATAATATATATATATATATATATATATATATATATATATATATATATGAAGCTTTATAACACACACACACACACACACAGCCACACACACAGTTGGCCACACACACACACACAGCTGGCCACACATTACACAATGTTTGGCCACACACACACACATTGGCCAAGGCTACGCTACTTCTGATTATCCAGCTTATCAATTTATTAACTGTATTTTCAAAGATATTGCAAAACTAATATTCTTCAATTATTCGATAGATGGTACGACGAATCAGTTTCATGTGATAGATTCTGTAGCACCTCTCATTTCCTGAACAAAACTGAGGAGCATTAGCTCTCGGCCTTCTTCAGTTCTCCTCTTTCCTGCTGTAGATAAACTCCGGAAAGCCAGGGCGCGTTTCAAAAGCCTCATCGCCGACATGTGATAAAATTGATTGCTATTCATCTTCTTCTTCATCGAACTAGTTATTTAAACATGTCGCAGCTTTGTAGATATTTTCCTTCATCTCTATATTCTAATAAACGAAGTAAAACAATTTGAGCCTCAACACCTGAATGATATAAATGCCACATGAATCCGAAAAATGCATAGCACGATTAATGCACCAAGAGGTCTCTCGTCCAGACAGATACCACACGCAACTTGCACGCACGCACATACTATACACACATATGAGGATTACTGAAATTAAAAAACTATATCTATCTCATTATTTGTTGCTAATCACAGAAAGATTTCAAACTAAATTAACGAATTGAAGAATTTCTAAGTATCTTGTTCATGGAAATTCAAAAGCGGATGGTTGAAACAATGTCTACGGTAACAGTGACAAGTATATAAATCTGATTCTAAATTACATGATCTAACTTAGGCCTATTAGGCACTTAATTAAAAGTGCTAGACTCAAATACACTAGTATATACACATTTATCGAAAATGGACAATTAGGTTGAATCTTCTGCAAATTGAATCCCCAATTCAGCTTGTTACCACTGATTCCCATTTCCAGATCGAAATGTGGATTCTTCTATGAAGTCTAGATTGTTATTGTCATGAAAGCGCAGTCTTAATGAATTGAACATTGGATACATTAAATTATTTTATAATTTTTTTCAAGGGAATCATATATTTGGAAAACAAAAATTTTATAAAAGTATGTTTCTAATTTAAGCAGATAGACATCAGAAAAAACTATTCTTAGGAATTCTTGCAGACATCTTGAGAGAAAATCCATTTTTGAATTTTACAAATTCTATAGTGTTATAGAAACATATACGTACAAAATGTTTTGTACGCATTTTATTTCTATATAAATTGCGGTAGTCGAAATCAATGGCATCAATTTTACAATCTAAGAGCGAAGAAATATTAGAATTTAAAATTATTAGATTTCTGTAATCATAATTCGATTAATAAATAAGGAAAGAATTAAATACTTTTGATCTAACACCTCATGTATTCATGAAATAACTTAATATCGTATTTCAACACCACCACACACACACACACACGGCACACACACACACACACACACACACACACACACCATACAAACACACACACACACACACACACACACACATATCTTTAATGACTCAAAATAATTCAAAATGAAGAAAAAATATTTAAAAAAATTTATTTTGATAAAGCTGTACAATGCAAAATTTTTTGAGTATATTCTCACCAATCTAAGATGACGAATTTAACATTTGAGATCATATATATATCAGCGGAAGCTTGGCAAAAGTATGCTTCAGAAGAAAACAGGTGTTTGGCACCTGTCACAATCGGTTCAGCGAATATATATGCAAGAATGGAACTGAAATGAAATTCGACTAAAAACGGGATATTTATCTTTTGATACTGCTTAACATAGCTTAATCTTTTATCTTCCCAACGGAAATCCTATTTGCTTATAAAAACGGATTTTCTTATTTTCAGAGTACTCAAAATTGTTGATTCCATTTGAGAAATTGAAGGAATGTACAAAACCTATGCAAATTAAGTGCCTTATTTACATAGGCCTTCTATCATTCCCAGTAACCTCCTTGTTTCTCACGATTGAAGAATGGCACAGCAAAATTAACTACACTCGTTCTACCATGTTTCATTTTAACATTTTATATCTGTTCTTTGTATATATTTTTCTAAATACTTTTCTTTTGATCTTGGTTCACACTAAGATTACATTATATTTTTTAGCGAGTCGTATTTTTACCCTGATAAAATAGGTAATTACATTTATTTTAAACAATCCCTGAAGTAATGTCAACTCATCAGTATATTGAAATGAAATGGTAATGAGGATTGAAAGCACATATTAAAACGATTATTTTCTAGTATAGATTGGGAATGATGAGAATACAGATTCCAGGATTCAAAGTTCGGTATCAAATAATTGCCTTGATATATGTTTTTGATAAATTTGCTTGCACAAAAAAACTGCAATGGGAGCTCTTATGATATGAGTTTAGGGCGAATATTCTTGCCTCAGAATTCGAGCAAATATTTTTGTAGGATTGTAAAAAACCTCTTTGAAATTTTACACTAATAAATATTATTAAATTCGAATACTGAATCAAAAGTAACATAGTGATTCAAATGTCCTTCACAGTAACGGAAAAGCGAGAAAGATGATAGAATTGTGGTGGCTGATGAATATCATTCCCAGCATAGTAATTTTATACAATACATCAATGAATGTTGATGGTTTGTACCACTTGAACAAATGAAAGTTGCAACAGAAGTTGTCTTGCTCTTCAATAATAGTGACAGAGATTCCAGTGTCGCCATTGATGACATATGGCAAAGCATGGGTATCTATTTCATAATGATGTTGTCACAGCAACCAGTGCCGTGATGCCGGACAAGTTACAGACACATCAAATTTGTTTTAAATTTGTAAGTGCTCTGCAGAAATAAGTTAATTTACTTTAAATAGAGGGTAATTGCTCAGAACAGTGAGTCAAATAAAAGATAAAGGTCCATTGTGTCAAAATTGTTTTTTTTGATAGACGGCAAACATCGTACAATGCTCTATACGAGGGTAAAATACTTATATATTATTTTAATTTGTTTATCTTATTACTAAATCTACAGTTTTTTTCACATTTCTCTTATAATTTTGTTTCATCTATTTTAAAATCATATGAGAGCAGACGTACTTTTTTAAGTACAATAACAGTTCTTGACTCTTTTAAACTCTGTCGTTACCTTTTGGTGATTAGAAATAGGATTACTTTTAAAGTATTTCCATTGCTATCTGATCCACAAACAATTGAGTGTCAACTCACATTTACACTCTGACACTGAGACTCTCTGCTCTCTGAGTTTGACACTGATCTGATACGCTTGAGTCTGGTTCTGATCTGATGGGGTTGGGTGATAAATTTACACTGTCCCTTTGCAAAACGCCCCAGGTGGGCTTTAAACACGGGAGATACCACGAGTATGTCAGAATATCTTGAAATGGGATACTGAAGCTTCATAAAAATGTAATATCATTTAAAACTTTATGGAGACAAATATATTGAAAAATTTGAGTTCAATAGGGTACATTCATATGGTAATGGGATGTCGGTTGGGCTGAACTAAAGAAAAGTTTCTATAAAACCACCTCAGTGAGGGTAGTCATAAAAAATATATTAACTGGCATACCATTATGAAAATCCAAATGTTTTATGTTTGATTTTCAGGAAATTTGATTCCTTCAAAAATTTTTGCAAGTGGTTTGACTGAATATTTTTATTTGTTGTCGAGCAATCACATCCAATGCATGGACTTTATGAAGCTGGATCTGAAAAGCTGGTATGGGTTTCTGTACTCAAGTAAATAAGCTGAAATGTATAATATCACCAAGCTTAGCATGCTGCTTCTTTACTGATTATGTAGTCGAGGTTTTAAATTTAGAGATTTCTGCAAATCCAGAGCTGCTATGAAAATGCTTCCGTAGAAAACACAAAAATTCTAATGAACTCCTGTAACTAAATGGTTTTATCTCAAGAAAGTGTAACTTACTGATAACTGTATTTGAAAATTATCGAAATTTTAAAATGTGGTGTTTTTGATGTTGTTTCTTACTTAATGTAGGAAATATAACTATGCTATACTATCCAGAGATTAGAATCTATCCTGGTCCTCTTGAAAAAAAATATGGAGGAATTAGATAAAGAATGTATTATAGACACAGAGCGGAAACTCTCCAAACATAATAAAAAAGTTAGGAAAGAAATAAAATACAAAAAAGGAAACTGAAGATTCTTTGATAGTTGTGATGAAGGTGATAATTTTCATACAAAGTGAGAATTATTAAATTTAATTCTGCACTCACTATAATAAAAGCATCAAAGAAATCTTAAATGTGGTTTTGGTGCAGGCTCATTTTCTTTTTTTTCTCTCAATCGTCTACGAAATTTAAAAGAGAGTTTTAATTTTTTAATGATATTTTTATAATGTTGTATTACGCTGCCGCGTGCGCTACGGCGGCGGCGCATTGCTGGGCGGCGCGCAGCAAAGCAGGCGGCGTTTTACGGCGCTGCGTACTCGGTAAGCTGCAGCGCGGTAGCAGCGCGCGTGCTGGCTAAGCGGCGCTTTGCGCGTGGCGGCGGCGTATGCTGCGGCGCAGTGTGCTGTATACGGCAGCCAGGTATGCGCAGCCAGCAAGCGGTGTTTGCAGCAGGCAGCGCTGCGCGCTATGCAGCGTTTACAGCATTGCAGCAAATATCCACATTTTTCAAAGATTTTCCAAATGTATTCATTTATATTGATTTTACTCGAATTCCTTATTAATACTACATAGAAAAAAGCATTATCTGATGGTAATCATCTACCTACAGAAGATGTTATAACGTTGGTCATTCATGATCTTCTTCATACTGAACCTTTGGGACTTTAGATTGAGAGTTGATTAGTGATCAAACAATTTCTTCCCAACCAAAACGAAACGATTATGCAAAATTAGAGGCAGGTAGAAATAAAGTGAAATGAGAATGTAGTATATAAAAAGGAAGTTATGAATAGAGGCCGAGGGACTTGGCGCTGAGCGTATCGTTGCAAGCGATAGACATTTACATCAAGAATTTGTTACTGGTTGAGATGGCCGTAGCAGAAGATTCGAAGAAACATGTCAGCTTCAACTGAGATATTGTTCTAAGAGAATATTAGTTTAATATTAGTCTGATAGGTGAATGATCAAAGGCTTTAAGAGAGCAAATATTCCTTAACATTATTTACAAGTTGATCAAATAAATAAGGTGTGAAACTTGACTAGTGTATTCTCTGTGTAGGCTAATTGATTTTAGAGTAGTTGTATTTAACCTGGCAGTTATGCACAAGAGCTCAGTGAAGAAGTGATTCACAATGTATAAGAATATAATAGTTTGTTAATCTTTTGAAGATATTATGTTTCTTACATCACACAAGCTGTTTGGAATGTTTTTGAATACATTTAATTATTAAAGAATTTTATGCTAAATTTTTTCATTCCTACTCGGTGGAAATTTTATAATATCTCTAACTGTTAATCTTCTGTTATTCTGTTACTAATAAAATAGTTCTGTTATAATGTAAATTCCATTATTCTGTTGGTTTTACTGTTCAGATTTTTTTTTAACACAAAACTAACACTGACTCAAGGAATTCCTATCAGAGAAAAATTCACGAAACATCAGAACTCAAATCAGTGACTATTATAGATAGTTTCTTACTTAAATGAAAGTTTCACATGAAATAAAGTAAATGAACAATAGCATCTTCACATAAGTTCTTATTTTAAATCGTAATCATTCATGTAATCCATTTTGGCTGAAGATTTATGAAGTAGTTTAACTTTCTAGTAGAAAGAAAGTTTGTTCTAGATTTTAAGAGCTTTTATTGCTAATAAAATAGGTCTGGTCTGCTTCATTATTGTGTGAGTAATGGTAAAAGTTCCACACGTCTCATCTGGACTTTTGATTTAAAAAAAAAAAAGTGAAAAAAAAAACAATGCGATATATCCCCCTTAAAAATGTTATTTATTTAATGATTCGTGTGGTTTTATGGTCGAAAGGCGGCATGTTGCAGATGTTGTCCGTAAGAATGCTGAAAGCGCGTACTGTGCTGAGGCGCGAAGCGATTGTGTTTTGCAGTCTTATGGAACTGCTTTACACAACAAAGCAAATAAACATTTGAGGATGATGTAGAAATACATGCTCTTAGGTGCAGAATCAGTGGTTTGATGAGCCAGCGGCGGATTCATGCATTTCCTTTAGACCAGTAAATTGGTATCCATCAGCTTATCACAACAAACAAACTCTAAGTTTTACAAGTAAATGCAACTTCTAACTTTGATTAGTGTTATACATTCTAAAATAAAATTAAGCAATAAAGATACTATCGCTAATTTCAAATTATAAAATGCTGTGATTGTTTTGCAACTAAACAATTATTGAGAGATATCTAAGTTCGTTAAAAAATGCAAAAAACGCAGCAGAGTATTGCCTGCATTAATGTGAGTCATTATTTCATTGTATGATAATGAATGCAAGATCCTAATTTACCAAATTAAAATCTAATTCCAAATTACAATTTTACTGGAAAACGAAAACTTACTAAGCATTTTAAGAATGCGCTGCATTTTAAAACCACAAAAAAGCAATTTTCTCTAAATTACTCACTAATTATATTAGTGCAGGAGTGAACTGTATACAGCGGATTGCTGTTTGGAAATGCTGAAATCGAAAGAGCTTACGTGTAGGGTCGCTGAAGTACTATGCATTACTTTCGGGGAATCCAAAGTTCATTCATTTAGAGACGACGTGGATGTGTTTCTGTGAGCAGGCTCCATCTCATTAGCACAGTTATGGAAGGCAAACGCATAATGTCGAAAGCAATTTTATAGAACTTTGGCTTCATTGCATTTGGAAACGATGAAAGAGATCCACGTTTGTTTTATCTAAAAGTAAGAAGAGCTTACACATTTTAAACTATAGAAAGTGTTAGTTACTTCTTTTTAAGTATTTTCATCAAATGCAGAGTAATCCAATTTGTATAAAAAAAGAAAATATAGTTTAAAAAAGAAACTCGTATTTTATATGAGTTTTGATTTCTTATGGTTAAGCTCTGTTTATTATAAATTCTTTTCCAAGCTCATCTAAACGATTTCTACGTCATCAGGGATGAGGTTCGTAAATCATGATAAAGAAGAATATATTCTTTCGGCATTATATTAAGAATTCTAATATACTTGTAGTGTGCAATATTTTTTATATACTTTTATCCTACAGCTTGGAATATTATTCTTTTTAAATTATTGAGCATTCTTTTAGCAATAAATATTTAAATCGGTAATTAGAATGCATTTTTTTCAAAACATTGTGCTACACCTTCAAAATTCAACACGCTAATATTGGCCCAGTTCTGATTATATTATGCATGGAATTATCATAGATTTGAAAATCAGTAGTGAAATACTAAGCACAATTTAAATTACTCTTTGGGAACAGTGGCTTAGAATACTTATGTGATAGTTTTGTATTTATATAACTTAAATTTCACAGAATTCAATTATGACATAATAATACTAGTTATTTCTTTTATTTTAAATTCTTGCCTTAAGCTATATTTGTGATGTCTCCTTAATATTAAAAAAAAAGAACCCAAACATGGGCTGTTTTATTAGGAGAGAAAATGTCCATAAATTGTCATTTGGATTTTATTATGTATTAGAAAATTATTTTATTATGCTTTCCTTTTCTGCTTGGATAGGATAATATTTTTCAACATTAATTATATATCCATATCCCATTTCTTAGTATAATACTGATGATTATTTTATTATTCGTAAAAAAAAATGAATAGTTATTGTTAGTTTGTAAATATTAAGGACCGATATAATACTGGCAAAAAATGTTAGAATCAGTCGAATTTAATTTAATATTCGAGAATTTGCACTCATTACCATAAAAATTTACGTACCAAGAAGTAAGAGTGGATGTTAGCAAACTTGGTGCATGAAAATTCGTGTTAGAGATATGTAAATAATTAGAAATGAGTTTGATTATGCATTGATGACAATGCCATCAAAGGCGTGCTGAACTTCGTTCTCCTCTTGGATTATAAAACAGGTAGCCAGAGCATTTTAATCTGCTTCATTGGCCGCTTATTTAAAGAGTATACGCCATTATTACCATCGGAGACAATAGAGCAGCTATCAGAGTTCGAGAGGAGAAGTTTTCATAGGATGATGGAAACGGTTAGTCAGTTCGAAGCTGAGTAGCTCGCTCGCCACCTAGTCAATTTCGACTTTGACGTGAAGAGGTGCTGGGACCTGTGGATTAAGAGAGAGGTCTGTTACACTGGCGACCATACATTCAGGACGCCTCTGACAGACCAACAGTTAAGAAGACCGTCAGCTATGATATACGGACACGCATGCATAGTCATCATCAGTCTCATTGTATACCATCCATACACATAGCAGCAAATCTTTACATAGCTCCTGTGTCAGCCCGACCATCCAAGGTGTCTGGCTGAAGCGACAGTTGATAATTACCGCCCATTGCGTGTATTGCTATTGACACACTCCTACTCAACGTAGCCTCCTGGAGTAGAGTCGCCTCTTCGAGGAATTGACGTAACTCGAATGGAACCAGGTAAATCTTACTGACAAATCCAGATTCAATTAGGCAGTGATGACAATCGTGTTGTGTGGTGGAGGTCCCGTCGGTGAACGTTGCTTCAACTCTACTTCGTGCAAGAGGCTACATCGCTCCCACGATTGGTGTGGATGGTATGGGATACCATGCATATGCATGCGGGTCACCCGTATTGATCCTACGCACTCATGACAGCCTTGGAAGCTAAGTTCGTGACACATCCTTCACCACATGTGTTATATTCATGACAGGCTCCTCTGAACCATATTTTCAACTGGACGTTGCTCCACCAGTCTCAGAAGGAGTTTGCTCATGACTGCCTCGTTGTATTTCCACATCTCTGACTCAGTCAGATTCTCCAGCATTTTGTCACGATCGAGCAGATCTGGGACTCTCATTTAGGACGGCAAGTATTGAAGTCTAGCATGAGTTTGGTCGAATTAAAGTTGCGTTTACAGCCACTGGGAACGAGGATGCGGGATATCATATACGGAGCTCACTGCCTCTAAATGCAACTTATCGGATCATAATCAGTTCAGTTCAAATAGGTACTAAAACCTCCTATTCATTTGTAATTTTTCCTACAATAAATGATTATTTTTTTTTTGATTTTGTAATCACTATTTACATCCAACGTTGTACTAACGTGTAAAATTTCGTTTTATTCTTACAACATATTTCTTTGTGCAAATTTTATGGCAATGAATGTATTTTGTCTGAAAACTGTTCTACGATGCGTATATAATGGCATTAGTTAAAAGTAATACTCTAAAGGGCTTAATCTAGTAGCATATTTTGCAGCAATCATCAGGGTTATTATATTTACTTAAAAGGAAAAAAAAAGGCGATGTCTACATATAATTTTTTTTGGATTTCTTTAAAATTTGAAATTTTTTTGTGAATGGTCAATCATGATTTTAATTTATAATAAAATGTATTTTTTAAAGAATTTTTTCCCTTTTCCTGCTCACTTAGAGAGGGATCGTAATTTTCCCTTTCTTTTCCTTCTTCAAATTTCTTTTTCTTATTAAAATAATTGAAAATGCTCATGAAATTGATATGCTTTAAATTTTCCTTATTGTATTGTTCTGTAACACTATGGTGTGATATATAATTTAGTATTTTTTTTTGAAATATTTAGAAACTATCTGAGGTGTTAAAAAAATAATATAGAAGAATAAACCTCCGTATTACCCTGTAATTTTTCTTGAATTTTATGTTTTTCTTTTAAATGAATTTTTTTGTAATACACTATATTTTAAATTTCAAATTTGTGGACTTTAACATATAATTCGAAACATGCGAGTCTATTGATGTTCCATGTATTAATTCGAATGCTCGACTTTATTGAATGTAATAAATTTCTTCCAATACCTGAATATCTTAATTTTATGAAGACTTTATATACATATAAAAATAAATTATAATTACGTAGTAAAATGCACTCAAATTAATATTCAACAAAATAATAAATGGATCTAATTCTAAACGGTTTTAAATAACAAATTTTAATTTACTTGTACGTAGTACGTAAATGAACTCAAGTATTCTGTTTGATTCTGCTTTTGGCCAGATAAATACTCAATTTTCGTGAAAATTTTATAGCCAGTTTTAATAAAATAACAAAAATCTTTTGACAGCAATACGTAACCGAAACGAAGTATACCAA
>BMAW01038401.1:700050-749342 GCA_019974015.1 Nephila pilipes | reverse complement strand
GTATGCATGGTGGTGCCTGTCAGCTGTCCGCAACTCTAGCACATGGACTAATCCATTTTCTTTTTCCGATCACTAAGCACCTGGTGTACTCGTCTGTCTGTTAGGTGCTCGTCTTCGGCGTCCTCCCATTCTTCAGTAATTTCAACGTGTTTCTTCTGCGACAGAAAAGATTTATAAGATTATTCTAATGACACAGAGCAGCAAAACTCTAGTTCTGCTAGATTCCTTCTTATATCTCTCTCATCTATCCATGAATGCAACGCACTTCGCATCTTGCATAACTCGTGCACTGCCCATACCACGAAATTTGCATATTTTTTCTGAGTGCGTTCATGGTGTTATTTTAGTGTCACGTAACGAAGATTAATTTGTTGGTGTACGAGTAGAGGTTACGCATCTAATAATACGTAACAATTTGATTATTTAGAAAAAAATTACGAAAGGAAATTTTGATTTAGTGAACCTAGGAATTATTAATGACAACTATTCAATTTTAAGCTGTATATGAATATATATAGCTTTGAAATACATGAAGCTCGTTTTGAATTATAGGTTCAACCAGCACACATTCTGACTCAATCGTTATATATTAAATTAAAAGAGAAAATGTAGCGCTTGTTTGTAAGTTATTGCTGTTTTTCTTATCTCGACTTGAATAAATTTCTAATATATTGTATTGTTTCAAAGATATTAACTTCATTTTTTTTATTGTATAAAGTATTAAACATAGTTTTATTTATTCAGAAGTTTGATTTTATTCTTACTTCTTAAACAAGCGTTTGAAATGTCGTTCTTCAATTAAAAATCGGTTAATGGTTTAGAACTTGTAATTTTTGCTTGCTACAATTTTTTTTAGATTGTTTAATTCTTTTATATTTCGTGATACTGATGTTTTAATGAATATTATTAGATCTTAAAAAGTTATGGATTGTTTATATGTATATCATTTCACAATTTTTGATTTCTTCATTCTATGTTAAATGTAATTTTAAAATAAATTTTAAACATTTCAATTTTATATATAATCATTTAAACGCGATAATACTTTTGACTTATGTCTGTATTTTGAATTAATGATCATCCTTACAAAAAATCTTTCCAGAAATACAAACAAATTTTTTCTAATTATTTTCCATGTATGGAATAGATCCGATTCAAATATTAAAATATCTTTAATATAATATTAAGTTTAAAGGCTTGAATTCTATACTATTCTTTCATATATGACTATTCAAACATAAAATATTATTCTAGAAATTCAAAGAATTTTTTTAGACATTTCAGCACAGATCATAATATTTTATCTAAATATTAAAAAAAGAAATCGTTATGTATTTTTAAATTTAGAGGAAAAGTAACGCAATTTTCTTTGAATTCTAATCATCATCAGCATTACAAAAGATTTTTTCAGAAATTGAATAATTTTTTGAACCATTGAATTGTTCTACTTTAATAACTTCAATGGTTTCAAAATTGATTATACACGACTCACTTTCTTTCTTAAAGTACGTGAATAATTTTATTAAATAATATAACCATGGGTGCACATGTGCCTCTTAGTTATTAGGTTACGAGATTTTATAAGAGAAAAACTATCCAGATAACGAATACCTTTGCTAGATTTAATTATGTGATTTAGACATTACATTGAAAGACACAAATAAATTTATAGAGAAACAATTACAACACTAATACACATTACATAGTTAAGTGTCTCGTGGAAATACCAGTTTTACTTGTTAGCTCTTTTGGTATGGTCTGCAACGAATTCGATTCCCCAATTGTCATCACTCCTCTGGTGGCCTCCTGATGGCGCGCTTGAATGCAGGGTGGTTACAATATTATTTAAGTTTCATACATCGAATAAAAAAATCATGCTTAAAATGTATCAGACTGAAAAAAAAAAACGAAGAATCGATACTTATATATATTAATATTTGCTGAAGTTAATTATTATATTCTAAGTCATGACATTATTAAGTTCTAAGTCATGACATTAAATATAACATATCATTATTAATTCCTTTAGAATTTAGAAAACTTTCCAAACCTGTGCATTTTAGTTGAAAAGCTATTGGTTACCCCCCATTTTCTGAATACTTTTGTAAATGGATTTATGGCTGCTTTTCCAGCGGCTGGATCGTATGCGCGCAAAATATGGCTACGGAGCAGTTTCGGGAAAAGAAGGTACGCATTTTGCGGCACAGTGTTTGTAAACCTGAAAATGGCTTTGCTGCTATATTTCTGTTTGACAAAAGAACGTTATGCTTGTTTTGCTACGGTTTTAGCACTTGTATTATTACTTCTTCAAATTATTTTACACAAACATGTAATTGTTGTATTTATTGTTATTGTAGGCATTTTATTAACACTTATTTTGCAATTTCTTCCATATCTCAGAAAGTTGTTTCTCTTAGTCATCAAAGTGGATTGTTTTTCTCTTCGAAGTTTATTTGTAATTTTGACATTTTTTTTCATTCTCTGCAAGATTTTTGACTCATCCGATACATGCATTGAGCTTCCTCTCAATGTCACAGAGATTTACTCTACATCAGACATTCAAACGACGGTTTTCAAATTTCGATATTAATGCCAGTAATTGTGGAGCCCTTTTCAATTTAAAAATATTTTTTTTTCCTGAAATTAAATATTAGTATTTAAATGAAATTAAAATGAACTGTATTGATGGGAGTGATACATTTATACTAACTTTGTGGATGAAATTAGACTTTGACGCAAATACTTTGTTCATTAAAATATTGTGATTTTTTCACGTTTAATTCTTAAACAATATATATTGTAGCGTGAATTTTAATGCTCTTAGTAAATTTAAATCTTAGGAGAAGTGTATATTCAATTTAGAGTCATGTAAATGCTCAAAGAAATTCTCTCGTTTTTAAGTTAATATTAAGATGAAATGGACTATTTGCTAAATTTCGAATGACTCATTAAACATCACAAAAGACTTTTCTTTAGATATTCAAAGAATTCTTTCAAAATTCTCTTGAGCTGATAACCTTTCAATATCATGTACAAAAAATAATACTTTAATGTTTTAAGTTATAAGAAGAATTTCATACTTTTCTATTTCCGGTGGCTACTGATGACGTAATTAACGAAATATGAGGCACAGTAAACATGGAAGGAATTCCTGCTCACCCGTAGAAAATTAGATGTGTTTATCATCATTGAAAATTCATCGTCGATTGATGCTATGATTGTAGGTGATGAGAAGTTAACGAGGCGTTTTAATATGAAGTATTCCGCTTTTCGCTCATTTCGCATCAAAGGAACGCTCATCACAAAGGATCTAAAAATAGAGAGCATTTTTTTCTCTCTCAGAATTTTAAATAAAATAATTTTATTTCATTTACCATTGAAATTGGATTTCGTTCTTCTTGCCTTTGTGGAATTCAAAAGCTTCCTATTAGTTTTAAATATATTCTAATAACAAGAACTCTGAAAATAACGCTGTTTTTTAATTAACTAAAAATATATTTCTAAGACAACATTACTATTTTATGAATATCACATTATTGTTTATTCTATCGTCAATTCATAACAATTCAAATGCTTCTGAAGTAATAAAACTGTAAATTTTAACAAACAGAATTAATGAAAACAAGATTCTACTGATAAAATAAAATTATTAAATTAAATATTAAAATTAAAGCATACGAAAAAAAATATATAAGTAAAGTAATATTCTGTTGAGATATAAAATTAAAGTCAAACGATAAATTATTAATCTGAATATATATTAAGAAAAATGTAATTATATTGTTGCTGTGGAATGAAAATATAATAAATCTACATATTGATCCCAGCACCTTTATTCCAAAATTGAAATGTATTTGGATCAATATAGAATACAAATATCAAGAAAATGAAATTAATGCAAATGAACCTTATATCAAATAAAGAATTATTTGTACTTATAATTATAAATTAAATTATAATTATAATTTAAAATTGATAATTTATATTTTAATTCTGTAGAGCTTATTTTAGTACTCTAAAGAAAGAAAAACACAAAGTTTGCTTTCAAATTTTACTCAATATCGAAACAAAATAAAAAAAGAGAAGCAAAAAATACAAGATTTCAAAAGTTGGTTCAGGATCCGAAAATACCAATGCCTTGAAGCATTCTCACAAACCCAACTGCCTTCTACTGTTCTCTAGAATTCCAGCTTCTCGCATAGTTCCAACTTTTGCTTTCCAATTACAGATGAGAGCCTGTAGGGAGAAAAAATAAACGTCGTTAGTTGTCGTTCGTGCTCTTTACTAGAGTGTTGAATTTCATAGAAGCTGATAATATAGTTATTTATCTAGTAACAGTCGCAGATCAACACAGAACATAATCTCAAAAAATTCAATATTTTGATAAAACAATCTTAAAAGTATATTAGATGAATTTGTTCTAAACACATACCTATAGAGTTGTAGAATCTGAATATCTATTTTACGTTACTTTAGAAGTTTTCGAAATGAAAACAAGATTCTGGCAATAATTAAGAATTAAATAATACTTTTTTTTTTATAAGCTTGCTTATTCTTCAGTTTGAGTGATGCAATAAAGCCAAGTCTCTATTTTTGAGGAAAACAATTAAATTATAAGTAGGGAAAGTATGATATGCTGCAATCTTTAGTTTATTGTTTAATCTAAACTCCAAACTCGAGTATATACAGTGGTGTTAATCACCAAATGAAATACAGTGCAGCTACACTTTTCTTTTAATATTTTCTTGTGGATACTAACGAGAGAATTTTATTTTAAAAACTTGAAGACACAGTTCACTTCATTTTTAATCTATTTGCATAAATTTCAATCTCGAAATGAAGGTGTTCTTTGAGAAAGCTAGAGCTTGATAGAAGAGAATGTACCAACAGTAAAATGATGAATGAAAATGAGAGTAAATCTTACAATGGTCATAAAATCAATTGTGTGTAATAAATGCTTTAAACATTAACATATTTAGTAACTGAAGTTTATAATATATATGAGAGTATATATATAAGGATATATATATATATATATATATATATATATATATTTATATATATATATATATATGATTTTGCAAGACTAGTACTTCAATTGTTCGATAGATGGCACAACGAATCAGTGTCATGTCATAGATCACGTAGCGCAACCCATTCCTGAACAAAACTGAGGAGCATTTAACTCTCACCCTTTTTCTTCTGCTCCTCCTCTTCTCCCGATGTAGCTAAACTCCGAACGCCAACGCGCATTTCAACGCCCATCGCCGACATGTGATAAAATTGGATTGCCATTCATCTTCTTCGATGAACTAGTTATTTAAAACATGTGAACCTTTTTTCGCAGCTTTTGTAGATATTTTCCCTTCATCTCTTATTCTAATCAACGAAGTAAAACAATTTGAAGCCTCGTCATCTAATTGGTAAATGCCAACACCGAATCCGAAAAAGCAATAGACACCGAAGCACCAAGAGGTGTCCGTCCAGACAGATACCACACACACACACACACACACAGATACCACACACACACACACACACACACTACACACACACACACACACACACACACACACACACACACACACACACACACACACACACAACAAATCCATGGCTCCACACACACACACACACACACACACACCATGCCGCCACACACACAGCACACACACACACACACACACACACATTCTAATGGAATAAAGTAATATAAAAATGAAGAAAAAATATTTAAAGATATTTTTTGATAAAGCTTGTAACAATACAAATTTTAGAAGCCATTTTTTCATATAACCAGAGATGAATTATAACTGTAAGACATGTATAATATATATATATATATCATATATATTACCAGGTGTCCGTAATTAAGCAAACTCTACTCAAAATTGTACAATAGAAACCATTGTTCAGAAAGTTGGGTAAAATTCTGTGCAATGACATAAAGAAGGGAAGGGAATTTGTTTGAGGAATAAAAAAATTAGTCTCAAAATTTCAGCCACTAGAGGGCGTTTTGATACGGAGATTACATTTTAGCATACATTAATACTATTTCAGCATTACATTTATGTAACAGCTTCTAAAAATTTTTTTGATACAACAATAAATGCCTAACATGATGACCATCATTTTCAGCTACTATTTGAAATCGTAAGATAGCATGTTTCACCGTTGACCGCAGTGTGTTCTGGGAAATGTTAAGAACATGTCGGAACATCAATTTTGAGATCAGGTAAAGTTCTTGGTTGATTACAACTTACTAACTGTTTTAAATGGTCTCTAAAGCCAAAAATCGCATGTGGATTGTGGTGTCAGCGATCGGGGAGGCCACAGATGATGAAATTGATACGATCAAGCATGTTCTTCTGTTGATGTTTAAGAGTCCTTAACACAATGTGTAATGTGTGGAGAATTCATCTTGCATAAAAAAAAAAATTATGCGGAAAGGCAATCGACGTGTTGCAGATCCGGACCGAATACTTATTCCGTAATAACAATGCATAATCGCTGTCCAGTGTTGTAGAACAAGTTACTGACCTCCAGCACCAATTCCTCGAAAAATACGGGCCAAGAATAAAAGACGCGGAAAACTCCACACTTACACCGTTACTTTGTGAGTGTAGCGGAACTTGTAAGGTGGAATGTGATTCGTCTGTTTCCAAATTCAGTGAAAGTTGTGAGTATTCACCGAACCGTCCAAATGAAAAGTGTGCTTCATCTGTCCAGAGTGATATTCCCAAGTCCATTCTGATCAACTTCCAAACAGAGCAAGAAACTGCAGTGAGAACAGATGCGTCGAGTCTCAAAATCATGGAAGCAATTCCTGTACAAGTTGAAGCTTGTATGGATAGTAACAGAGTGATGTTTCTGCATGATCTTCTGGACAGTTGAACGAGAGATCCAATGCTTCGCCACACGGCGAAGCATTGGACTAATCCTGCATGTTGATGCTTTGTCCTCTTCCACTCGAAGTGCAAATTTATTAGTTTCCGCAGAAACAGGTTTTTCTTCCCTTCCAGAACGAACATTCAACGATCCTGTTTCTTCAAATTTGATTACCATTAATCGAAGATTTGTGAAAAGTAGCCAATGGATCTTTCTGCACCCTTTAAAGTCCTGAAATTTCCGTAGAGCAAACTATTGGTGGAATTATCGTTTTGATAGAATAACTTACCGCACAACGCCGATCTGGTAAACGTATGACATTCTGATAAGCAATACTAGCACAATCGAAAATAAACTAATCTCCCGTGAAAGTTTACTGCTTTATAACAGTTGCTGTGTGGACGCCTGAAAGTAATTGCATATTTTCGTCTTCCTTCGTAAACTTTGAAAATTAGTCATCGAAGAAGTTTAATTAAAGTTTGCAGTTCATTTTAGAGATGTGTTTTTTTAACGAGTACTTTCAGTTATTTTGCTATCGTGTCCTTGTGGATAAAAGCGATAAAAAATACATAGAAACCGGTAATAAATGGACTTCCATTCAGCACCTTCTATGGCGAAATTTTGAACCAATAATTTTATTCTGCTCAAACAAATTCCCATCCCTTCCTATGTCACACAGAATCTTTACAACTTTTCTGAACAATATTAGTTCTGTCTGTAGACAATTTTGAAGTAGGGTCGTTTAATTATGGCCAAATTGGTACACGAAGCCTAAATTAGGAGATTTCTAGTGCTTCAAATCCGGAGCTGCTAAGAAAAAAATGCTCATAGAAAATGAACTTGTAAAATGGTTTCATCTGCTAGTGTACTGATAACTGTATTTGTAATTATCAAAATTTTAAATGTGGTGTTTCCATGTAGGAAATATAACTAGTGCTATACTGTCCGAGATTAGACCATCCTAATATCTCTGTTTGAAAAATAATGGAAAAGAATTGATAAATAATGTATTATAGACACAGAGTGGAAACTCAAAACATAAAAAAAAAGTTAGAAAAGAAATAAAACACAAAAGGAAATCAAAGATTCTTTTGATACACATGATAAGATAAATTTTCAAAGCCAAAGTAGAATTCTATTAAATTTATTTTCAAACACCAATAAAAGTATCAAAGAAATCTAAAATGTGGTTTTGCAGGCTCATTTTTCCTTTCCTCACTGTCTACGAAACTTAAAAGAGTTTAATTTTTTTAATGATATTTTTATAATGTTATATTACAAACTCTTTTACTGCTAGGGTGTAATTTGATTTGTTGAGAATAATTTATTTGTAATGTGAAATCTTGCCCAAAAGTCTATTTTACGTGATATGAATAACACACATGTACTCTCCCTTTTTTACTTAGGAAAGAAAATAGATAGTCAAAGAATGTAAAACATGTTATTTTAACTTCCATAAAAATTTCATAACTATCTTTTGCCATTATTATAAAAAAGAAAATTGGAGTTATCAACAGGAAAAACAGAATAGTAGAAAATAAATACAAATAGTGTTCCTCGATTATTTTAATAATTATTATACAATTGGGGGATAATGAAAAAGTTTTTTCAAGACAAAATTATTTTTTAGTAAGTGTTTTTACGCATTATTTTAAAAAATAAGTTGAAAATAGATTAATTATACATTTTATAATTCATTATGAAGAAAATTATATATATTCACGTAAAAGTATTAAGTAATAAGATAATTATAAAATTGTTAATTTTATTGGTATGTTATTTATGTCTGTAGAATATCTGAAATGTAATTCCATATATTTTTGTTTTTATAGAAATATTGAATTAAAAGTCTTATTTTTATGAGTTTATGTAATATTCAACATTTTTTTTTTCAAAGATTTTCCAAATGTATTATTTATATATCGATTTTACTCGAAAATTTTATTAAATTACCGTAACATAAAAAAAGTCAGTTTATTTGTAATCATTATCTACAGAAGATGTTGAAGTTGGTCTATGATCTTCTTTCAATGAACCTTGTGGGACTTTAATTGAGATTGATTAGTGAGTCAAACAATTTTCCCAACCAAAAAACGAAGCGTTATTATGCAAATTAGAGGCAGGTAGAAATAAAGTGAAATGAGAGGTATATACAACAGGAAGTTATGAATAGAGGCCGAGGGACTTGGCGCTGAGCGTATACTGCAAGCGATAGACACATTTCAAGAGAATTGTTACGGCGAGATGGCCTAAGAAGATTCGAGAAATCAAGTCAGCTTCAACTGGAGATATTTTTCAAGAGAATATTAGTTTAATATTAGTCAAATAGGTGAATGGACTCAAAGGGCTCAAGGAGACCAAATATTCCCTTAAGCATTATTTACGTTGATTAAATAAAAAAGTTGTGTGAAACTTGACTAGTGTATTCTCGTGTAGGTTAATAATTTTAGTAGTTGTATTTAACCTGGCTATGCACAAGAGCTATGGAAGAAGTGATTCACAATGTATAAGAATATAATTATTTGTTAATCTTTGAAGATATTTATGTTCTTACATCACACAAGCTTTTTTGGAATGTTTTTGAATACATTTAATTATTAAAGAATTTTATGCTAAATTTTTTCATTCGCTCTCGGTGGAAAATTCTTATAATATCCATAACTGTTAATCTTCTGTTATTCTGTTAATAATAAAATAGTTCTGTTATAATGAAATTCCATTATTTTGTTGGTTTTACTGTTCAGATTTTTTTTTTAACACAAAATAACACTGATCAAGGAATTCCTATCAGAGAAAAATTCACGAAACATGAACTCAAATGAGTGACTATTATAGATAGTCTTCTTACTTAAAATGAAAGTATTACTGAAATAAAGTAAATGAACAAAGCACCTAATAATTTTATTTTAAATCGTAATCATTATGTAATCCATTTTGGCTGAGAGACTTTTATAATGTTCACGCTGTTTAAATTCTTTCATAGTAAGAAACCACAGAGGATATGTGTTTAGTCTCATTAGAATTATTTTTTTGAAGGTAGCTTAATTTATATCTTTTAAATGAAAGGATGAAGGATCTTGGTCTGCTTCATTATTTTTTGGTTTTCGTGAACGTAATGGTAATCCAAAAGAATTTCCACCACTGTCCTCAATCTGGACTATTTTGTTTATTTGAATACAAAAAAAAAAAAAAAAAAAAAAAGTGAAAACCCATAAAAAACAAAACAAAATCTGCAGAATTATATTTCCCTCTCTTTAAAAAAAATGATCTATTTATTTTTTTAATGATTCGTTTGTGAGTTTTATGGTCTTTGAAAATATTCTAAGATATTTTCGAAAATTGTGAAAAATGTAACTTTGAGAAACTGATTATTTTTTTGCTCTTCAAAATGGTAATCTTTTACACAAAACAAACAAAATAATAAACATTTGAGGATGATTGTAGAAATTACATTGACTTAACATTATGTTCACGAAATCAAAATGGCTATTGATGGACGGGGAGTTTCCTAAAATGCAATTTCCTTTAAGACCATGATTTTAAAATTGTAAAAGATTTATATCCCATACACTTATCACACACACACACAAACTTAAGTTTTACAATAAACACTTCTAACTTTGATTAGTGTTATACATTTCTAAAATAAATAAGCAATAAAGATATTCCTATTCAGCAAATTAGTAAAATGCTGGATTGTTTTCGAATCTAAACAATTATTGAGATGATATCTAGTTCGTTAAAACAATGCAAAAACGCAGCAGAGTATTGCTCATTAATGTGGTCATTATTCTATTGTATGATAATGAATCAGTCATACACATAAGATCCTAATTTTCCAAATTAACGAATCCATTTTACTCTGGAAAAGAAACCTTAAGCATTTTAAGAATGGCGCTGCATTTTAAAACCACAAAAAAGCAATTTTCTTTCTAAATTACCACTAATAGTTTATTAGTGCAGGAGTGAACTGTTACAGCGATTGCTGTTTGGAAATGCTGAAATCGAAAGAGCTTACGTGTAGGGTCCAGTACTATGTACTATGCATACTCGGGGAATCCAAAGTTCATGTCATTTAGAGACACGTGGATGTGTCTGTGAGCAGGCTCCATCTCATTAGCACAGTTATGGAGAAACGCATAATGTCGAAAGCAATTTTATAGAACTTTGGCTATGCATTTGGCGTGAAAGAGACAGGAACCATTGTTTTATTAAAAAAGTAAGACGAGCTTAAGCATTTTAAACATTAGAAAGTGTTAGTTACTTCTGTTCTTAAGCTATTTTCATTGAAAAGCAAGAATCCAATTTGTATAAAAAAGAAAACTTATACTGTTTAAAAAAGAAACTCGTATTTTTATATGAGTTTTGATTTCTTATGGTTAGCTTTGTTTCATTATAAATTCTTTTCCAAGCTCATCTAAACGATTTCTACGTCATCAGGGATGAGGCTATCGATTGATAAAGAAGAATATATTCTTTTCGAATGTATATTAAGTAATTCTATATACATTGTAGTGTGCAATATTTTTTTCATACTATTTTATCCTACACTGTAAAACATTATTCTTTTCTAAATTATTGAGCATCTTTTCTAAAAATATTAAATCGGTAATTAGAATGCATTTTTCAAAAACATTGTGCTATACACTCTCAAAATTCAACTACGCTTATAATTGGCCCAGTTCTGATTATATTATGCATGAATTATCATAGATTTGAATCAGTAGGAATCACTAGTACAATTTAAATTACTCTTTGGGAACAGTCATTAGAATACTTATGTGATAGTTTTAGTATTTTAAGTAACTTAAATTTTCACAGAATTAATTATGACATAATAATACTAGTTATTTCTTTATTTTAAATTCTTGCCTCAAGCTTTATATTTGTGACTCTTCCTTAATATTAAAAAAAAAGAACCCAAACATGGGCTGTTTTATTAGAGAGAAAAATGTCTAAAATTGCTATTTGGATTTTATTATAGGTATTAGAAAATTATTTTATATATGGCATTCCTTTTCTGCTTGGATAGGATAATATTTTTTCTAACCATAATTATATATTCCTATCCCTTTTTAGTATAATACTGATGATTATTTTATTATTCGTACAAAAAAAATGAATAGTTATTGTTAGTTTGTAAATATTAAGGACGAGATAAATAATTGGCAAAAAAATTGTTAGAATCAGTCGAATTTAATTTAATATTCGAGAATTGCACTCATTACTATAAAAATTTACGACCAAGAAGTAAGAGGACTTGATTACAAAACTTGTGCATGAAAATTCGTGTTAGAGATATGTAAATAATTAGGAAATGAAGTTTGATTATGCTACTGCGAAATGCCATATAAAGGCGTGCTGAACTTCGTTCCTTTGGATTATAAACAGGTAGCCAGAGCATTTTAATCTGCTTCATTGGTCGCTTATTTAGACAGAGTATACGCCAAATTTACATCGGAGAACAATAAGAGCAGCTATCAGAGTTCGAGAGGAGAAGTTTATAGGGATGATGGAAACCGGTTAGTCAGTTTCAAGGACGAAGCTCGCTCGCCACCTAGTCAATTTCTGATTTGACGTAAGAGGTGCTGGGACCTGTGGATAAGAGAGAGGTCTGTTACATGGCGACCATAATTCAGGACGCCTCGACAGACCAACAGTTAAGAAGACCGTCAGCTATCATATACGCAGCATGCATGCATAGATCTATCAGTCTCATTGTATACCATCCATACACAGCAGCAATGCAATTTTCTTAAGCTTGTCGTCAGTCCCGACCATCAAGGTGTCTGGCTGAAGCTGACAGTTGCCATATAGCCCAATTGCGTGTATGCTATTGACACTCTCCACTCAACGTAGCCTCACTTTGGAGTAGAGTCGTTCTTCCTGAGGAATTGGACACTCGAATGGAACCAGGTAAACTTCTACTCGACAAATCCAGATTCAATTAGGCAGTGATGACAATCGGTGTGTCGTGGAGGTCCTGCTGGGAACTGTTCAATCTCTACCTCGTGCAGAGTGGCACCATCGCTCCCACGATTGGTGTGGATGGTATGGGATACCATTACGATAGCATGCGGTCACCCGATTATTGACCTACCTACTATGACAGCCTTGGGAAGCTAAGCTCTCGTGCACCTTCGCACATGTGTTTCTATTCATGACAGGCTCTCTCTGAACATTTTCAACTGGACGTTCTCCCATGTTCTCAGAAGGAGTTTCATGACTGCCTCAATGTTGTATTTACATATCTGACCAGCTCAGATCTCTCGCATTTTGTCAACGATCGAGCAGTATCTGGGATCTCATTTAGGACGGCAAGTTTGAGTCTCACATGAGTTTGGTCTGAATTAAAGTTGCGTTTCAGCACTGGGGAACGAGGATGATCGTGGATATCATGATAGGAGCTTCAATGCCTAATTGCATAGACTATCGGATCATAATCACTGTTCGAATTCAATCAGGGTACTAAAACCTCCATTCATTTGTAATTTTTCCTACAATAAAATGATTATTTTATGTTTTTGATTTTGTAATCACTTTACTTACATCACAACGCTTGTACTAACGTATGTAAAATTTCGTTTTATTCTTACAATCTATTTCTTTATGTGCAAAATTTTATGGCAATGAATGTATTTTGTCTGAAAAACTGTTCTTACGCTGTTTATAATGGCTATTAGTTAAAGTAATACTCTAAAGGTTGCAATCTAGTAGCATATTTTGCAAAGAATCATTCAGGGTTATTATATTTACTTAAAGGAAAAAAAAGGCGAGTTCAATATCAGATTTTTTTTGGATTTCTTGTAAATTTGAAATTTTTTTTGTGAATGGTCACAGATTTTAATTATAATTAAAATGTATTTTTTAAAGAATTTTTCCTCTTTTCCTGCTCACTTAGAGGGGATCGTAATTTTCCTTTCTTCTTCTTCTTCAAATTTTTTTCTATATTAAAATAATTGAAAATGCTTTATGAAATTGATAATGTTTAAATTTTCCTTATTGTATTGTTACATAACACTTATGTGGATATATAATTCTAGTATTTTTTTTTGAATATTTGTAAATATCTGAGGTGTTGAAAAAGAATATAATAGAAGAATAAACCTCTATTTTAAACCTTTAATTTCTTGAATTTATGTTTTTCTTTAAATGAATTTTTTGTAATACACTTATATTTAAATTTCAAATTTTGAGATTTAAATGACTGATTTCGAAATGATGTCTCGTCACTATTATCGAATGTCATGTTATGAACTTTCCACTTTGGAATGTAAAAATTCTTCCAATACTGAATATCTTAATTTTTATAATCTTTATATACATATAAAAATAAATTAGTTAATTACGTAGTAAAATGTCACTCAAATTACATCTTCAACAAAATAATAAAAGAAAACGGATTCACCCAACGCTTTACAGCGCAGTAGCAAAACGCGGCTGCTATTTGCTGTGGCGCGGCCATGTTTTAAAGCAAAGCGGTCACGGCTTTAAAAGGCGGCAAAAGGCAGCGAAGCAGGCGGAAAAGCAATGTTTGGTACAAAATGGAATGATAATACGAGATAATGTATTTTTCAAAAACTCTTGCAAACAATATTATCATAAAAATATTTTTCCTATACATTAAAAAAACTGGAAAAAAAAATTAGAAATAATAACAAGTATTTCGATAAAATTGCAAATTAGATAATAAGATTTTAATTAGAAATACATCATTTTGCATAATACTTAAAAAAATTCATTGTTATCATCAAACGAAAAAAAAAATAAAATAAAATAATCTAGTGGTACTTGAATTTATTCATCTAGAAAGTTTCATTCAAATCTATTATTGTTGTGAGAAAAGTTGAATATATTGAAAACCCAATGCGAAAATTGATTTCATAATAATTGCTTACTCTTTATGCAATAATTTGAGAGTTTAAGGAATCGATAATATATTAGTATAATCGATGATTTTTATGTAATGTATTTAAAGTATATACTATTCGATTCTCACATACACACAAAAGTCTTCGTTTTGTATTACTACCTGCCTCATGTGATTTAAAAGATTAAGTTTTGTTTCTTAAAGTATTTTGGATTATGGAACGAAAAATTTCAGAAAAAGAAACTCATAAAGATAATATTTTTTTGTCGTTTAACATGTTCTTGAAAAAAAATTATATAGAAATACCTGCATTAAAAAATGCACAAAAGTTATAGAAAACAAATGAGTGATTAAGGTTGTAAAATTGAATGTCTTGATCCCTCCCCAAAAAAACCCCTCTTCAATAAAAAAAAAGCAAAATTTTTCAGATAGTTATTTTATATTCCGACGTATATAGGTGGACTTCCTTGCTAAGAATTTGTCTTAAGGTTTTTTTTTTTTTTTTTTTTTTTCTTTTTTTTATTGTATTCGATGCGATGCCGGTGCAAAACGCACCTATTTTCGACAAAAAGATTTATGTTGTTAAGGCAAGTAGTTGCATTGTATTATCTTATTAAATGGTCGCAAAACAATAGTAAATTGATTCATTTGGTTAGTTTTGATTTACAGTAAAATATCAGCTAAATCAAAATTTGATTGATGTAGTGATGTATTGTAGTTTCAAGCAGTTTTATGTCGAGAGTTGTCGCAATCGTTGAGACGAATTTACTTCCTCTATTTAGCACCGAAACCAGCAACTTCCAAACACTGATTACTTTCCGGGAGTATTTGCTCCAAAGAAGGTGAAAACGGTCTCATCGGCTGGAAACTTTATCCCGGACGTTTTTTGGGGGGGGATGCAAAGAGCTTCATACTGTCGAATTTTTAGGAAACGATCATCAGGCAACCTGCCGTAACCATCCTCCATTCTTATATTTCCGATTCCTAATATTCTATATTCTTAACACATTTTTTTTTTCTAATCGTCCTGCTCGGCATGTTGTGAATAGAAAATGACTACATTAACGTGTTTGTTAAAATTTAGAGCTTCTATTACTATTAATAATACATTACTACTAATAGTTGAAACTATTACTAATAATACATTTTCCTTAAAATTTTGAGCAAACTTTGGAATAAAATAAAATGCAATAATCAAACAAATCTAATAACAATTGAGATAGTATTTACATTACCATTTTTCAAATAATTGGAAAAATTTTTTTTAGAAATATAGCTGGGAATCCTATTTAATGTTTGCACTTATTGTTGCCAGCAACGAAGGATTTACCACTAGATAATTATTTTAGAGATGAGGACTGAACAGGTGTCGTCCTCATCAGTTGACTGAGGTTTAAAATTATAAGGTCCGTCCCTAATAACCCTCATGCTGCTTCTAGTGTGACGTGAATAAAACCAACCAAACAATAGATAATTGTTACTAATCGTACTGTTAAACAAAAGGCAGTTTTATAGCAAGTTCATGAGTAGGTTTTGCAACACCGGTAAACCAGTATACTGGTTTTACTAAAGCCAGTGTACTCCTCAAAATATTTATAAAATCATTATAAAAAAATTGGAGCGTTTGTACAGAAAAAAAGGGAAAATTTTTAATAAATATTAAACCAAAAAGGATGAAATCTTGAAAGCTTTTTTGAGCCCAAGGATTGATTTATTTGCATTTCTTACGTCATTATTTTTTAAAACATGTTAACAAATATGGTACGAACTTACTTATATGTTTAATAAATGTTTCATTCTTTGAAAAAAGGTACTATGCTTATTCTTTACTATTTTTTTCTTAAAATCATTGAATTTTATTTTTATTATTTATATCGAAACAAAATTCAACTGATCTGTATTTTGTTTGAGTATATAAGTATTATAAGGCGGTGCCGCTGCTAAAGAAGTATACTACCAGTAGCCAAGCGGCAGGCCTTTACAACGGTTGCTACCAGCTGCGGCTACTGGCTGACGTTTTAAGCGGCACAAACCTTGGCTAAAAGTAAATGGTATACGGCAGCCGTATACAAAATATGGCCTTTGTGGTGAAGCAGTGAAGGCAAAAGGCTTTGCCGAAAATAAGGCGGTACTTTAGCGGGCAAAAGGCGAATAAATTTGACAGCCAGCCTGGCATGGTGCTACTAAGCGAAACGCTTGCATAAATGAAACAAATGGTAAAATGCTTAGCCGGTGTTGCAGCGTATGTTAGCCAGTTTCGTGGTATTTTAATGCAAGTATGCGGCAAGGCAAAATGATATAAATTGTTACAGAAATAGAAAGATACTAAGTAAGAGAAGTTGAAGAATAAAGTGAAAATGACTCGGACAAAAGGAATATTTTGTCAAAAGATACTTTAAGTAACGGAGAAAGAAATTTATTTATAAATAATATTGGCTTAAAGTGTAGGATAAGAATAAAATCTCCTCAGAAGATATGAATTAACTAAAATTTGTGATGAGAAATGGAATCCAGATTTAGTCTTAAGTTTTCAGTCACTAAATTTTTTTTTCCTTTTGTTATTGTACAAATGAGAAATTCTTATTTTTTTTTTTCCTTTTTCTTTCTTTCACTCATTACGACGCTTGATTGAAAAGTAATGCCTCCAGTTAGCCTTAACTTGTTTACTTGTAACCAGATTTTCACAATTCTTATTTAACCTGAAAATTATGTATCCTCTATGTGCTAGGTTGCTCACTTTGACACTGCTCATCCCTTTCCACGTTCTTTCACCAAAGCAAAATTTGTCAGAAAACCGTCGAGAAGAATTTTGATGCCAAGTTATTCATTAGGCTTTAATGGCAATTCTTTAATTTCCTGTCCGTCAGAACGAAAGTGATTTTCCTCAAGGTGCACCTCTATCTTTAAGAAGGGAAGATGCAAGGTTGGGAAGAAAAAGGTGCAGTGGGTTGATGTTGACATACAGATAATGAAACTTTTATCATAGCTCGCTACTGAAACAGAAACTTTCTTTTAATTTATTATTTTAAACAATGAATAATTTTATGCGATTAAAGAAGCCAGATGTGATCTTATCGTATAGTCCTTATGAGTAGAAAACTCCGACTATAGAACATAAATAAGATTAAGAACAATGACTCAAAGGAGAAGACCATCAATTGGTACACTAATTAATTTATATAAATAACACGACTAAAAGTTAATAATTCTACATGTAGGAGAACCAGTTGGGACCTCACCGACTAGATTAGATTTGTTCCATCGCTTACAGAAGTTAAATGAAAGTGTTTTGTGTAAGGATCTGCAAGTATCGAATGTTTGAAAGTGTGTATGTCAAAATCTGGAGAGTTTCTTATTTAAGAAAACGCTGAGGGATGCAAGGTAGTCACAAAGAAAAGAGAAAGCACACTTCCCTACCGAAAATGCGATTCCACACTTGAACATTAAATGTGCAAGAATTCAAAGCACCCAAGATGGGACCATTTCAAATTAAATCCATGATCGTGGAGAGTCACGTATCACTAGTTTAACCTATCTCCATTTGGGTCGCTCTATTCTTCAGTTTTGGAGCCCAATAACGGCGTCTGAAAAATAAAACAGATGCATTATATAGAAGAAAACAAAGACTTCAAGAACAAGATATGTAAGAATTTGAGTAACATATACAAATTATAGTTTATGGATGTATTATTTTTCAGCCACGTAATTTCTTTAGACAATTTAATTTTGAGGATTATATTATGAATTCTGATAAAGTTACTGTATCAATAATTATAATGGAGGACGCTTTAAAACACCCTGCTTAAGAAATCTTATTGTTATAATAATAACATAGTTCCTGCTTTTAGCTGATAAACATAAAATAAAAAAATCATTTTGATTGCCTTTATAGTACTAAGAATCACTCCTCTTCTTCAATATTTTCTAATTATTTTAAACTTGTTTCCGACAACTTTTGAACAAAGTAGCTATTAGAGAATTATTGATTTTTTTTAAAGATTTTATCTAATTTTATTTTTAAGACAAGAATAACGGAATTCTCTATTGTAAAAAAGATCAGGGAACCTCTTGTTGTTCATTAACTTTCATTTTTGCTCCCAAAACTGAGTACTTACTTAAGAGTTATAAAATCTCATTTCATATATTATTTTTATATTCTATATAGATTCAAAATTAGATTAAAAACGTGATAGTAGAATAATTTTGTTTTGTAAACTCTTGAATCTAATTCTTACATAATAAGTGTTTTTTTTTTTGCAAAGCATTTTAAACGAAATGAAAGTGATGAAAAAAAGCATATTTTCATATTTATAAAAGTATTGGGTCGTCCGAAAAGTTAATGCGATTTTTAGAAGATGACGTAAGAACAAGTCTGAATATATTAGAATGATTGACAACAAATGACATGTGTACATATTTTAAGAAGATTTGGTACTTCATATATTTGGTAAAATGTTTGGTTACATAATACATTATGTTGGTAGTTTTATAAAAGAATCAACTAAATTTCATTATAGGCATTTAATTCTTTTCTTTTACTTCAGAAAGGAAAATGCTGCTACAAAGGAAAATAAGAAATGTTGTGTTTATAGCGAAGATGCTGTAAAGGAAAGAAGAACTGTACAGTAGATTTTTCTTAGGTTTAAAACTGGTGATTTAATCCTTTGAAAATCAAGAGCGGCCGTATAGACTTCTCCACTGTAAAAGATGAAGATCAGATTAAAATATCAACTATAGAATAACTCACGCTATACTATGTAAATTAGTAGAAATGATAAATTACCGAAATCCACATTTCACGACTATTTTGTAGAAGCCTTTTTATATAAAACCGTTTTGATGTATGGTTCCTCAATGATTTAATGAAAAAAAATCTGATGGATTGTATTTCATCAAAATTCTTGCTCTATAACCAGCAAGGAGACATTACCAGTTTTGAAGCAAGTAGTGACAGAAAGATGAAAATAGATAAAGGTCTTAGAGAAAGCGGAATGAACCAGTTTTAGCCTCCCCCAAAGCCGTCCATCATCCGAAGAAGATCCTAATTCTGGTGTCTCTGGTAAGATTGGAAAGGAATCTTGCATAATGAATTTTACCAAATAAATTGAAACGATAAATAAACTCAGAAAAGTATTGCCTCTTGAATTAGAGGAATGATGACACCAATTGAAAATAAAAAAGGCACCCAGAAATAGTTTAATTGGAAGGTGTTAGTTTCATCAGGACAATGCAAGGCCTTTGTGTAAGCTTCGCTGACTACTCATAGTGCTGTTTGCATTTCTTGATTTCTGGGATGTCTTAATTCCCACTCACCATATTCACTCAGACTTCGTACTTTCAGATTTTATTTCCATCATTCCAAAAATTCTCTTTTTGGAAGAACTTTACTCTGGCACGGACAGAAATCACAAAGGAAAGATTTTCTTCAAACAACCTGAGAGGTTCTGGAATACACTTTTCTTAGCTTCTGCCTAAAATATTGTAGGAAAGGCCATGGAACATAACGACACCTATATTATTTGATAAATGTATAGCAAAAAAATTTAAATGTGCGGCTTTTCAATTTCCCTTCAAAATCAGCGCGAAATTTCTGGATAATCTAATACTAAAATTTGAGTTTTTCAAACAAAAAAACAAGAGAAATAAAATTGTCAACCTTTTTCAGCCAACTGATGATCGAATTGCTGATTTTGGTTTGTAGAAGCTTTAAAACTTTTCCAACAATAACATTTGTAACAATATGTAAAGAACACTACACAAAAAATGTTAACAGTGAGATTACATTTCAACATACTTATTTTGTAGTATGTGCCATCTCAAGTGTCATCATCGGGGATTGATCAGCCTCAAAATGACGTAGTCCGTCGCCAATATGTAATTATGAGATCTGGTCAATAGTACTTGAGTTACTTAAGTGCGATGTTAATAAACAATCAACTATCAATTAACATATTTGTAAATACATTCGATTTCAATAATATAATACTGAATACAAAAAACATGAATAAAAGCAAAAAGAATTTTTTTTAAGTGAGTGGAATTCGATATAAATATTTTATTTGCATATCAATGAGTTACTAAAATAAAAGCCTTTAACTGCGATATATACAAAACACCATTTGTCGCTTACAATATTAAAAATCGGTTATTCTTCATATTAATTTGAAAATTTCGTACTTAGTCTATTTTACTACCACAACTTCTTTTAGATATTTAATCTGCATTGAATTTTATTTGTATTTCTCGCAATTTTGTGACCGCAGTAGTCTAATGGCTGGCACAGGACTCTCAGCCGGCGGTTTATCTGAGGTCGTGGGTTTTGAACCTTCCTTGATTCCATCAAAGAACTGGGCAAATTGGGGCTTAATGGGTCTATAAAAAACTACAATGCACGTTAAATCTGTTGGGATCCAAAGTCTTCCCTGTTGGCGTGGTGGAAGTTAGAGATGGGACTAAGATCAGGTGTCGTCTTCTACTCACCGGATCCCACCAAGAGGTTCGTTGCCAATAGCTCTTGTGTTGCTTCTTGTTCGACGTTCATAAAAAACCAATTCAAAAAAAAATTCTGCAATTGGCTTATAGGTTTTGCTGCGAATGATTTTGTTGTGCTACTTTGATTCTGAATTCATTTCTATTGTAGCAGGCTACGATTTTCTCTCCATTCGTGTCTGAAGACAAGAATACTGCGGGAAATTGTTAAAAATCCTAAAAAGAAATTATTTCGGAAGATGAGAAATTTATTGAACAACGTTTCATATAACTGAATAATATAATAAACAAAAAATTGACCACCATCGGAAAATTTTGAATAAGTTTTAATGGTATGTTTGTTCACATCCAACTTGCAAGAAAGATGTTTCTAAAAGAAACCCATCAAACTTTAAATATCTGAGTTAATTTTGGAATTAAATAATGAAATAAATATAAAATTATTTTTAACATAGTCTCCAAGGCCAGAACATAATTTAGAAAACTATTTTGTTTTATTTTTGACGCAATAAACACCTTCAAATTATCATATTACTTAGAAATATATCACATTGCAGTATTGGTATCGGATAATACGACACATGACTTCTTTTTAATAATCACAGCATTTTGTACACATTGGTAACTGATATGATTACAAAATCGCGTTCAATTCAAAGTAAGTCATAGACGAAAGTGGGCTCTACTGTATCAATTTCTGATATGCTCTTACGTCGGAACGTTTGTTATTGATTGATGATTATAAAAATAGCTTCTCCTAATGATGTTTAAGAAGCTTAGGATGAGAGAAATGTATCTAAATAAAATTCATCACGCCTTATGGAATACGGCAGCAGTTGGGTAATCCTATTTATATTAAGGTGTATTGACAGAAAGATACTATAAAGTACATTGTCAGATATCAAACGATACATTCTCATTTACAAGGTCAAACGTAGAATCACCGAATACCATCCTCTCAAAATGAACCGGTATCATTACATTCTGTCCGTTTTGATGCGTCCCTATCATGCAAACAAATTCGCACATGGATTATACAACTTAAAGACCGGGACGAAACAATACTGTCTCAACTGTGAGGCAGTCCTTTACAGAGGTACTACTGCAAGTATTTTCGTAAAATCTTTAAATAATATATATACTTGCTGGAGTACTCTTTCCACACAGATTAATTTTTAAACAAAAGATGGTGAACGAGTTTTGATTAAGTATCGACTGTGCAGTCAGTGTGTAGTGTGTTTGTGCACACAAAACATGAGCACATACAATGTAACGGCGCAGTAAATCTCCTTAGTGGAGGAAAGACCAAAAAAAAAAAAAAAATAAAATAAATAAATAAATCGAGCATTACTGATTTTGTAATAGAAATTTTCATGAATTCACTTTTTAATGCTTTCTAAGCTCTTTTATTAATGAGTTTTCTAATTACATTGTCTGCCTAGGTCAAAAAATTTAAAAGCTTTTTTCACATTTTAAAGCACTCAATTGAACTGAAATATTCTATAAACAATTATTTGGAGGCTATCACAATAATTTAATTATAATTCATTAAAAAATTAATTAATTATAATTAATTATTTAAAAAAATTCAAATTTTACTTCACGTTTCTCGCCAAATCGCCTAATCCGTCGCCAAGGAAGGTCATTACTAAATTCTTTGTTAACTGGCAGACATCTCCGTGAATCCATTTTTCTTTGTAAGATATGTTACAGGAAGCATCAACTGCAAACAGACAAATGTTGCTTAAAATTTAAGATGCAAAAAAATTATGTTACGCAAAAGGTGAATTTTTGAAAACCCATGTTTAAAAAACTCATTTTTACTGATGTTATTTAAATCAGTTAAAACATCCCAACAGTATTTTTTGGGGAGTGGGGGAAGGGGTAGTGTGTCTGATTGAAGTTTGAGATTTGAATAAAGAAGCTAAATAAACCAACAATTGAAAATTCATTTTTATATTAGATTTGGTCTGAACAAAACTAATGCGGCTCATAGATTTTAATCGATTTCGAAAAGTCGATTTCTTCGAAAAGAGGATTTCTTCAAAATATCATCAGAGATAAATTTGACAAAAAAAAAAAAAAAAAAAAAAAGAATGTGCTTATGGCTTTTCCACATATCTGCAAAAGCATTTAGCCCTTCCAAAAATTTTGAGAGAACGATAAACAGTGTGATATTTGCATAATACATAATAACTGTTAAATATTTATATATCTTACACACAAAACATATTCAAGTCTGAGATAGATTAAAAAATTACTATCTCTATTTTTGAATATACTCTCTAATTCTTTTCTTTTTATATACGATTTTAAGCCAACTTGTAATTTTTTAAATTATTCGTTTTATACTTAATTTTTGCTGTTTGATGTTTAGAATGCAATTCTTGAATGTTACTTTCTAGTGCACTTAATGATTTTTTACATTACAAATTTGTATGCTTTTAAGTTATAGAGATGATTACAGATATTGAAAGTGCAAAACTTTAATTTTTTTGTCATTATGATTTTATTTTACTGTATGTTTTTTTCCAATTTATAATATTTGCAGCTGTATTATTAATACATTTTCATTTTTTTTGAAAATTCTTTTATTTATTACTAGGATTGGTGTATCAAGTGCTTAGAAATTTTAAGAGATAGTGCTCGTAGCATCGAAAATGGTTCGATTTTAGTAAGCAATTCAGGGTCATAGACAACTAAGTAGTCTCAGTTACTCCTATACGTGATTATGATGTTTTTTGTAATTTCATAAATTCTTCTTAAGTTTTTCGGCTGATGAGACCATTTTCACCTCTCTTTTTTTTTTGGAAAAGATATACCGGAAGCAATCCAACATTTGGTTTTTTTACTTGATTTCCGGTGCAAAATGATGACCCAGGTCTCGCCGACGGTGACAACTCGACGCGGCAACGATTAGAATTGGTTTAGCAGCAAAATGGCTAGCTTAAACTCGTTCAATATGAATCAATGTCAAATTTATTTCGGCTCCCCTTAACAGATGCAGAATCCAATGGTAAATGGGCAATTTACCTTTACTGATGCCCTTTTGTCCTCGGGAACATAGAAGGTTTTTGAACAAATCTCGAGATATGATTTGTAATTTATATATATGTAACAAAGTTATATCCAATTAAAATGAATAACTATATTATTAAACACACACACACACACACACACACACACACACACACACACACACACACACACACACACACACACACACACACACACACACACACACACACACACACAATACACACACACACACACACACACAATATTGATGGGAATATACACAGCCATAATTTAAGTTTGTTGCGGAAGCTTGTAGGTTCAACTGCGATATGAGATAAAATGGTTGAAACCATTGTTTCAACACATTTGATAAATTGTCATCGCATGAACAATTATATGATGCTATTACACAATTCTCAGTACAATCAAAGTCTCGAATTCCACGCAAACAAAGGGTAGAAATGTTAAGATAGCCATTCTAAAATAGTTAAGACCCACCACAGGCAAAGAACTCAATCACTATTATAAACACTACGAACATTTATCAATGTAGCGGATTGAAAAATTTCTCCCCACCATTTCCACTCGTTGTAATTGCTTTGGTTCTCTTCACTTGCAATTTGACCCGGCACTTTAACGTGATAAAATGCAATTCAATTAAGGGCCTCTGTCTCATTATAGTACTGACCGGTGTCCGATGGCCGATCCTGCACCATCTTCTGGATACCTGGATGGATGAAAAATGCTTTCCTATTCCTTTCAAGTGTCTCTGACGGGGATATACCTATAAGATGATACGTAATCGGTATAGTTATGTTGTGCTGCCTCTAATTGATTATGATGAGGCTTTCTTTGTTTGGCTTTTTTTTACCTTCTGGTTGATTTGTTGGTGAAAGGAAAATTGTTTGTCTCTTAGGAGGATGAAGGAGAGATGGTGTACGATAAAGATTTAGTATTTAATCTTCAGTGATACGCGCTTTTATGAAAAAGTACAGCATATGCAGTCCAAACATTTTCATTTATCATAAAAAATTTTGTCCTTGGAAAATCTTTTCTTTCTTCTGTTCCTTTAATTTAAATCTCACCTTTTTATTCTTTTCGGTTATTTTTAATTTAAATTTAAGATTTATGTTACGTGAGTCGGTATAAAACTAAGATGGTGTATTTCGTATAACGGGTATATACTTTTTTGTATTATTTTTTGTTCAAAGAAATATTTAAATTATGTCTAAGGACAAAGTTGGAGACTGTTGGGCTATTAGCGATTTTTTTTTCAATAACCTGGGAGAATTTGGGATTCACTAGAAGCAATCCATTATTTAGATTGTTGATTGATTCTTGATGTGTAATGATAAACTTGATCGTATTGACGATGACACAAATTAATGCTAGAACGATGAGAACTCTGGTGATATTGTTCGCGATTTTCTCTTTATATTAATATGTGAATTGTAAAAATTACAATCTATATTCGCAATCAAAATGAAACACGATTGACAAATAGATGAATATAAGAATGAAATGAATTGAAGCAGAAATTTAGTGAAATAGAATTGAAAGGAAAATGAAGGGATATAGAAGATAACGTCAGGTTGCAAATATTTGCAAGTTGTACAAGGCATCGCAATTAATCTTAAAGGAAGGAATATTAATTCAAAGAATTATATACGAGAAGTGATTGAACGGTGAAACGAGTGAAAATTGGTGTTTTAAGATTTTAATAGTTGATCCAATTAGAATTGGACGAATTAAAATGAGATTATTGAGTGAGTGAAATTAGCTATTAATTCTTTGATAGATAAAGTATTTTATTTTGTTTTTTATGGTCTTAAATTGGAGTTTTTTTATTTATTGACTGTTTAATTAGAAGAAAATGGAAGTAGAATTATATAGTGAAGAAAGGTGACATTAAAACCTGACTCTCGGCAGCAATCAGATTTTGATTTAAGCAAACAAATGGCTTCCAAATTAAAATTAATGGTTGATTAGCGACAAATTTGTTTTCGGTGACGTTTAATTGATGGGTACAGACTATGATAACACCAACATTTGTTATCAAAAAATACCATCTGTTATTAAAATCAAGTACTTTTTTTTTAACTACACTTATAATAAACCTACTAACATAAGCATCGTAAATGATATAAGCATGGGAGTTTTATATTAATTTCATTTATCGCGCTGAATTTTTTTTTTTAAAAAACGTTTGAACATCACCTGCTTTATAAACATGCTTTAAAAAAAAAGTGCAATTACTTTTTTGAATAATTTAAGCATCTTTTACTTGCTTAATTTGCTAGTATTTATATAAGTATATATTTATATAGTTTTATATTTTAGTAAGTATTTATATGTTTATTTCATCTAAAACGTTTTAGAAAACATAATTAATCATTATTAAAAAATTTATAAATGGAGGAATAAAGATAACATTACAAATTAAATCTAAAATTAGATTTTTACCAATCAAATCTTCTGTAATATGATACCAAACGAGTAAAAATAGTAATTTATAAATAAATGATAAGGATGGTTTCTTGCTAGAAAAAATAAGTTTTATCAGCTCAATAGTTATTTTTGTTTTGAATACATTCCTCGAAAAAAATATACAATCTTTTTTAAACTAAAAAAGTTCTAACAATTGATTAAAATTGTACATGTTTACCTTATTTATGCAATTTATCCTTTGTTGTAACGTCTACTCTGTGTAAAGAGTGACTTACTTCATTTTTCAATGTGAAATGCATTCATTATTCTTCTATATATAAGAGCTTTTGATTTATTTCTCAAACTTCTAGAAACATTCTTCATTTCTATCAACAAACTTATTCATAATTCTCATTAAATACTTCACAGATACCGTTACAATAAACCGAAATTCATAGGCAGTGCTATGACAACGAAACATCGCTTCTCATAAATTCACGCGATATTCCTCATCTAGTGCTCTGTTCGAGCTTCATAAGTACGTTCATGCGATCGCCATTGGACCACAATAAAATACAGCTAATGGAGATCGTCCCAATTGATTTTGATTGACGCCTTTATTCTCCGAAATCTATAGAAAACGGAAATACACTATTTTGATAAGAAGTGAGAAAAGGAAAAAGAGACCTATTCATCTTTTCCCCTCTCTTTATCATCTTAACTTCGTCCGGAAACTCCCCGCAATATTTTTGTCATAGCGAAATCGGAACTGCAAGAGTGCTTCTGTGATTTTACGGTAGTCAATTGAGGATTGAATATCCTGGTAAGCATTTTTTGACCTGTATCGAGTCCCACTTACGAACAAAAGTGGTATGTTTTATAGAGAGGATTTAATTTCTCGTAAGAATACAATTCATACTAGGATGCAGCTGGAATTGTGGGAGACTGTGATACATAGCTAATACAGCACAGTAACATCTAAGAATGGCAAATCCTTGACCAATAATTGGAATCTTTGTTAAATATGTGATAGTTCTGCTGTGAGATGATACGTGTTTTCTATCAAACTTTGAGCAAATTATTAGTAGCGACCGATTTCAATACGAGTCTTGATTAAAAAAGTAATGCTCTTCAATATTATTTCTCATTTGCAAATCCATATTTTCAACATTCTTGTTGTACCTCAAAAATTATATCTATTTTTATGTAATGCACTAGGCTTTGTTCCGAGGTATCGATAGTATGTTCAGAACGCAAGAAGATAACGATCCATATGGAGAGATGTGAGGCTGAAGAAGAGAGGTGCTCATTGCACCTGCACTATGTGTGTTTTTCTATTTCTTCCTGCTGATGAAAGCTCCTCAAGATACATCACTTTACTTGCCGACAATGTTAGCTGCCAACAAAACTTAGTATCGATAACCACCACCGGAAATCTTCCAATTGGTTTGTGGATATTTGCGCGTTGGTGTAAGTGTGGAAAACTTGAGAACTATGTGAAAAATGCATTACACAGAAGATATAATGTAGCTTCTATGTAATAAAAATTATAAAAATCGGATGATAAATAAGATTGTCTATGAGCCGGGGTGACAGTATAAATGTTATGTCTTGCTAAAGTTATAGCCTGTTCACCTAAGAAGTCCTATAAGGTGGTACTCATCTTTGATTCTGCAGCCAGCGGTACGCTGCGTAGCCGCGAAAATGCATGCGCTGGCGGATGGCTTGCCTTTGCATTACCAGTACTGCGAAGGAAAAGTGGCTACGGTGGCAGCACGTTTCGCCTTTGGCCACGGCGGGTACGGTTTAAAGCAAGTATTTGTACGGCAAGGCTTAATACTTCGAAAATATTAGGTATGTTTCATAGTATGTCCAATAATATATAGTTTGTAAAATTTTTTCTCTACACTTCTGAGACATACCTGAGTATCACTTTTTTTTAGAAATTTAAAGTCTTCTGATTTCTTGTTGTTTATAAAGCACTTTATATGTCATCATTCGGCATATACAAGTCTTAATGGAAAAGTACCGCTCATGGCCATAACTTCTTAAAATTTTATCCTTGTCTACAATTCTTTTTGTATCTGAAAGTTATACCTACATGTATCTTATATATATTGCATTATTCATCATTCCATGTGAACCCTCCCATTTCAATGCACTTCTGTTCAATACGTAATCAAGGAGCATACCTCATAGACAGCCCTGGATGGTCATTGTCCGACCAGGCCTTACTTATTGCTTTCTATCTCTTCAAGCTAATACGAAAGTGATGTCTCTTTAGGTGCTCATCAGTTTTTCGGAAGAGGTGAAGGCTGTCCCAAGATTGCATGCACAATGTCTTGCTGCAACAGTCCTGCATTACCAAGTGAATATAAATCTTCAGCTTTCAGCAAAAAAAACAAAATACATTGGGAAAAATGAAAACACATTACATAAAAAAGTTACACATAACTCTAAATTTACAAGTAATTCCAAAATAGGATATTAAATAAAAATGTTATAAACTGTGGAGACATTACTTTCCTAACTAATCCTCTATAAGATGTGTATGAATTTATTGTTGAGATTGAACATGGTACACAGTAATGAATTTTCACGCAACAATTTTTGTTATGGATGGACTTGATGAGTGCCACCTTATAAACTTCAATTTGATGCTTTGATGAATTGATTTTCTTGAAGAGTAAGCCATTTGTTATACTCAATTTATAGAATTTGAGAAGAACAGATATATATTTTTTTGTTTTACCCTCATGATCAGTTTCTAGTACATCTACGCAGCAAAGCAATGTAACATTGTCTTCAGTTCTATTATGGTAAGATTGCAGCCACGATTGAGTTGAAGAATGTCAACCCAAATTTCTAAACAGTAATTGACCGAAGTAAGTTTAAAATTTTTTGAAAGAGACAATTAATTTGATATAAACTATTAGAAGATTATGTAACTTACAGTTTTTTTATCCTATTTTCAATTTCCAAGAAATGGACTTGAATTCATGAAAATTGCTTACTGACGATTAGATGCTCCCAAGTGGTTAGATATTTTTTGTTTTATTTATTCTTTTTGCATAGTTTATATGGTGATTTTTTAAAATTTATAATTGATTTGTCTCTCAATTAATAAAGGTTAGTGTATTATGTTTTTGAGTGTAGATTTCATTTCACAGATTTCTGATGACGTCCTAAAATAATTATATAAATAAGAAATAATACAAAACGGAAAGTGTTCTAATGGATGTAAAAAAATTAAACACTTTAGATCTTTATTTAAATTACTAAGATTTTCGTTTCCAAAGAGGAAACATGGATTCGCTGTTATTTGAAATAAATGGAAAGAGCGTCATTAAATGTTAACATCATAATTAAAACTTTTCTGAATTCAACAGTTTGAATATATGTTTGTTTTTTAATGATTTAGCTTATCTTAATTCATTAATATTTTTTGAAAAATAATATAGAAATAAAATAAATTGCTCTATGATTTTATGAAAAAATTAATACTCTTTTAAGTGTTTTAAGCTTCCGATTTGATTATTTTCAAGTCTTGTTGTTGTCTGTTAATCTTAAACAGGTAATGCTTTGTGTTAAAATAAATTAGTTTCTAAATTCCTGATTCTCTAATCTTTTAAGTTAAGAATTGCTAAATTTGATTTTACTCGAACGTTTACAACACAGTATAAACTCTTAGAAGATGGAGATCAACCTTAAAATAAGAACAATGAATAAAGGATTCTCAAAAAAAATAATCATTATCGAAGAAAAAAAAGCCATTGTGTCACAAGGGTATTATGGTAGCAGGATTGGCCTATCCTACTAAAGTGTTATTTTTATAAAAGAAAAAAATTGCATTATAATGATTGATGCATTATTTATAATTTTTTTTGAAAACTTTATTGATGATACGATCTTTGGTAATCTAGAAGATTTCTACACTGAGTAAATAATAAAACCATTCTCATCTTCTCTTTTAAACTTCCTGATGTAGATATATAAGATGACGTAAAAATGACAATAAAGATGTTAAAGTTCTTTTGCCAGAACAGGTATTAATCTTAATAGAGAATATTCTTGGTTCTTGTTTCTCCCTTTTTCTTTTCCCGTATTTGTTATTAATTTGTTATTTAATTTTTTTTTAATTTTAAATATTTTTTAATTAATAGTTTTTTTCAATCCATGGATGGTGACATTTTTAATTTTATTTGATCTCTCTCTTTTTTAATTTTTTTTTTAAGCATGTTATTTTTAGTAAAATTTGGCTTTTTCTAATTTATTAATATATTTCTTTTTTCCAATATTTCCTATAATTTTTTTTTGTTTTAATTTAAGCGAATAAATATTTTTGGTTTCTTTAAACTCAATCAATTTATTTGTATTGGTTTCATTTAAGTTCTTCAATCAGCTTTTACTTTGAGGCGAATTTTCGTGGAGTAGAAAGAATACGTATGCGTCAATTTAAGTGTTTTGCATGAAATTTGTGTACTGTTTGTATCTTTTTAAAGTTTTTTAAAAGTTATATTTGTTTTATTTGAATTAATTTATTAAAGTTTTTTCCTCATAGAATTAGATAATTAATTTCTTTCTTCTGCAATTATCTTACCGTCTTTAAATTTTTTTCAATATTTTATTTGATGGCATGTCATTGGTTAATATTTTTTACATTTTGTTTTAGAATGCTTACTTTTTGATTAATTTTTGGTTTTATGGATATTACTTTTTATTTTAGATGTTTAATTAGTTTTACAATAATTTTGATGTATAGTTATATGTAATTTAGTTTCTTTTGTAGTGAATTGAAAATATTTACAATGTTTTACCTTATTTTTTTACAGTAGATTTTGAATTTTATGGATTTTTTGTTTCTGTTACTATTTTTCTAATATAATTCAATGAAGTGTGATGATTTGATCAGCAATTAGTCGCCTATAAACATACATTATTTATTCCAAAGTGTGGGACAAAAGTATTGAATGCATAGTTTCCAGTATTCCAAATTTTGTTTTCCAACTCTTTGCTTTTTTAAATTATTTGGTTTATTAATAATTTGCTTTGAATTTTGGAGTTTTAGATTTAAATTTTATATTATATTTCACACTAAGTAAATTTTTCTCTGAATTAAATAAATATTAATTCGTCTTTAATGATTTCTCAAATATTTTGCTTTTTATTTCTTTATAAGAGTTTTTATTTAGTGTTGATTTTCTTTTGATTGATATATATTGTGATTTGAACTATATATATATATATATATATATATATATATATATATATATATATATATATATATATATAGTCCACTCGATGACTGTCGATTGACTTTATGGAAATGATGGAGCCATGTTTCATCCATTGTCACATATCGACGCAAAACTCGGGTTTATTACATATTCTGATCATCTTCAAACACTGCTCCGAATCATCAACTTTTGTCATTGTTTTTTGGTCAAAAGGGAAATCCTGCGCGGGTACCTAATTTCACACAGAGCTTTCATTGTACCCAAAGATTCGGGGAATGTGATATGATGTACACGTTCAGCGCTGATATCTTTAGAGTATCTGCTATATTTCATTCAATTTCAATTTACGGACATTCAAAATTATTTATGGATTTTTTTTAATGTTTTTTTAGTTTGGTAACCAATTCTTTTGGGCGTCCACTGCTCGCGTTTACCGTCTGCGCGATTTCACCATCGTCTAAACTTTAGCATACTAATCCTTGATGGTTGATTTTCGGGGAAGTGTCCGGAAACTCGGCATCAAATTTATACATCGCCAACATTTATACCTACGTCAAATGAGACATCGCTTCTTTGAAGGTTAGGCCAACTAAAAAAAACATATGGATTTCAATTCTAGTAGCGCTTATCTATGTGCTCGGTAATGGGACTTTTCAATTGACCTGTTAGTAGTATATTTAACTTCCAAATACCACTACAAGCCACTAAAATTTTAATTGTTATCTGGCGTTTGTTACATCATGCAATTTATGTAAAAACTTTACATTGTATTTATTTTCTTTTTGAAATAACGTTCAATTGCTTAATTGACTTTTTTTTTTGAGAAACAACGGTTTTATGGAGATAGTTTTTCTTTTGAACCGGCGGTAAACCACTGCTTCAAGTTGTGATATGAAGTACTGTGAAAAATGAGTATGATTCTAGCGGTTAACTCAAACATAGCGTCTTCGTCATCTGATCAAGAGAGAGAGAGAATCCTGCCCTAAGTTTACTTTCACCATCACATCATTACGGTCTAGTAAAGAGATCCAAAAAAGCTAAGCAACTGAAAAATATTCAAGCCAAAACAATTTGATTGACTTTTGAAGCTCTCCGCAAAGATATTTCCTCTCCTCTCTTAGCTTTCTTTATTATTTCTCTTAACCTTTAAAATTCTCCTTCTTCAGTATATAATGTATAATACCAATAGTGCCAGTAATATAATGCTTTTTGTTTGAGACTGAAATAAGAGAAATTTCTTTAAATATTCAGTTCAGCCATTTACGTTTCATTTCCTGATTATAATATGTCGAATATATTAACGTGCCACGCACGTATTATGTATAGTTATTTTATTAGTTTGGTTTCAAAAAATCAATGGGTTACGACGGCGCACGAAAGATATTGACGATATTGCACACAATTACAATTACAAAATGATATGAATTGCAACATTTTTTTTGTTTACGGTGAAGAAAATGAGTAACAAAATTCTCCTTAAACTACACCAAAGTGTTGTTGTACATTTTAAGAAATTTTAAAATCATTCAGCAGGAAAATTTGAAATATAAATTATGCCTGATTTAATCATTTCCTTCAAGTAAAGGATAAAGAACAGTGTAAGTTTATTGTGTTTGATTTCGCCATGCTTTTAAAATAATTACTTGGTATTGTCGGATAGTTATCAATAACTAATGATGTCTCCTACTAAATTGCCTCAGAAATGAATTATTATTTAATTATATGGACTCAAATAAGTTTCACAGAAAAGGATTGCTTGATTAATCGGATGAGTATTTAATAGCAGGCTTTCTTGAATTAATTTTGGTGAATGAGAATTATGACTTGCCCCTGTATCGAGGAAGGATTTTAGAGGTATTATAGGGAAAATATGTCCGATACTGAATGTCAGCGGGACCAGTGAGGCTTCTTTTTAAGTAGATGGAGTATTTAATATAAAAGTAACAAAAAGATTAAATTCTTATTTCACAAGTATTTTTAGATTTCAAAGCTTGGAACGTTTGGACCAATCAAAAAAAAAGGTTTTTCTATGAATAACTAAACGTGGAAAATTTGAATTTTGTACAGAGCATTTAGGAAGTTAAGTATAAAAGAGATAAAAAGGAAAATAATGAAGTACTGATATATATTGATTAAATTATAAATCGAAGTCACTTGAATATGGAGAGAATTTTGATTTTTGTTTAAATATATACACTACTGGCTATTAAAAAATTGCAACACCAATGAAGGTAGAACTCAAATGAAAAAAGATATTTATTGCACGTAAACAGAATGACATGAAGGAAAAAATGATTAAATTTGGTAAGCCTTTGGGGGGTTTACAGGGTGCGAAAATAGGTGAAATAGCTACCATACCTGGTAGCTAAAACAGCCTTTACCCAGTTTGACATGGAGTTTGTTTATGGATCTACGACAGAAATGCAACCTATTCCATGCTGCTCCTTAAGTTTTGTGCCACATTTCATCAACTGTATTAGCTGAGAGGAGTGAAAAATAGTCTCTCATCAACCCATCACAAGATGTTTTCAATGGGTAAATAGATCTTGACAACCATGTAGGCCAGGACTACAATCGAATATCCTTTTTCTATCGAGAAGGTCAGGACACACAAAAATATGGTCTACCTTATCTTGTTGGAAGATGGAGTTTGCAGACCTTAAAGATAGGGCACAAATCACACTGGGCGAAGATAAGCCGATATATACCGATCGACGTTCAAATTACTATCACCCGAACTAGAGATGGGCGTACGTGTACCCAATGGCTGCCCAAACTATCACACCAGGTACAGCAGTGAGGCAATAGGTGACAGAAGCAGGTGACGAGCGATTTCCCTGAGCTTCCACACGCGATAGAGCCCCTCAGAATATTTCCGTAGAACCGAGAATCGTCTGAAAAGTCGAGGGACAATGTGCCACTCCAGCATCCAGCTTTGTCGTCTGTGCACCAGAGTCTCCCACTCTCTCTCTCTTCCCTGACATTGTCAGCGGGAAGCCGGCAATGGTCGCTGTGCTGACAGTCCACGCAGCGGCAAACGTCGTCGCACTGATACGAGAAGGAAATGGGCGCTGCAAACATGTCCATTTCCTGACTCAAGGTCCGTGATGTGGTTGTACGGTTTTGTGGCAAAAACTCACAAAGTGTCCTTCGGTGTTAGTCATGGAAGGGCGTAGAGATTCGTATGCGCTCAGTATGAAACCCTCAGCAACCCATTTGACTTTCTATTCACATGACAGTGGCTGGAATCATCTGTGAGACGGGTAATATCAAGGAACAATTATCATTTACCTCGACAGGCACCGATCCTGCCTCATCGAATTTCTACTTGATGGTAAGCATTTTCTTATTATTCGAGGCATAATACGATATTCTGAGCAAACTACGCCCTGGATAAAACGTTTTCCGGAATGAGAAATCTACAACTTTTTAGGCAGTGCTCAGATGTCCTTTTCTCCTTCTGAGTAATCTAAATGCACTGAAATACTTTGAATAATTATTTTGTACACCTCCAACTTCTTCTTCAGATTTTTTGCTCCTCCCATGTCGTCTAAATGGGCAGAAATACTAATTGTATATCCTAATACATTTTTTTCCATTCCAAAATAAGGAACAATGTTTAAATTACATTAGATATTTTTTGTCATTAATTAATTTTTTTTATCTTGAGATTTGCTATGTTTTTTAAGTAGCTTTATATTTTAACTATGGTATACTTAATTAATGGTTTTAGTATTTTTTGATAACGTGTAAATTTTTTAAGTATATATTTATGGTATTTCTAATTATAGCATTTTGTGTGTTTTTTTAAATAAGGATAATGCTTTAGCTTGATGAATTATTTATTTTTACGACTTAAAGATTTTTTAAAATTAATTTTGTAGTATTTTTGTGTAGTTTTTTTTTTTAAGAAATTTAATAATATCGTTAAATTTTTTTTAATAATCATATAAATAATCATATAAATTTCAAAATTTGAAATTTATATGTAGATTATGTAATTAATGAACATTAATAATTACACACACACACACACACACACAGTCACACACACACACACACACACACACACACACACACAGCACACACACACACACACACACACACACACACACACACACAACAAATTTGCGTACTACCTCTACAAAATTTCCAAACTTGCGGGGATGTACATGAGTAACAATCTGTTGTCCAACTAACTAGGACGATAATGACGTTTTATTCTAAAAATCTTCAGGACAAATACACATAGCAGCACTTGGAAAATCACAGCACAAAAGGAAACACAGCACTTGTATGGAATAATGACACGGACATGAACAAAAAACAGCACTTTTAATATCAGTTATAATTATATTAGCAGCGTTCAGCTCCTCAGCTTAATGGATTCACTCATGACAAACTTCCGCAGTAATACTCTGCTCACCCAAGTCAGGCCTAAGTCAATTCTGGTGAGACACACGCTGCTTCTCTGCACCCACCTTACTTGACATATCCATTCTGCGCCGGATGGCTTCCAGTCATTCTTCAGATTGATCTCCGAAGCAGACGCAAAAGCACAGACTGACTTCGGTCTCAGTCTCTGTATATTGTGGTCTGCTCCGGCCGGTGTGACGTCACATGCAAAATTTAAGGAAAGTCCGTAACTTTTCTTACCAATATATCCAAAGAAAACTGAATATTATCCAATGCAAATTTAGATTAGATCAAATTATACTAAATAGAAATGAGTTGAGTGATTTAGAATCAGAAGGAATAAAAAAATGAATCAAAATAAAATTATGAAGATTTTATAATGTCATATTATTTTATATATTCATCATACACTTAAATACTACCTGTCTTAGTCGAAAGCGATTAATTTTATAAACTGGCAACTGGAAGTTGCTGAAGATTATGGATACTTTATTTCAGTTACTTAGGTGATAAACTCTGGATTATACTTGATATAAATTTTTCTGAACAATTGTAACAAATTTAGAAACGAAGTTCCATCTCTTTATACGGTTTAATATATTTTTTATATTTGATTTATAAATGACATACTTTCAGGTGAGGTATTTGAATAAAAATCCTGATATCATCATTATTATAATTTTTATGTCTCATTAGCTGTGCAAACTTCGATGTTATAGTCCCTGGCAGCAATAATTTACATAGTCCCCAGAGATCCGAAATGAGCAGTTTTAAAATTTTATGCACAAAACGTAGATAGTCTACTAATTCCGACAGTATTTTTCGCATATGTGCTTATCTTTGCGCATATTTCTCACCCTCGAGTTATTTAAGTCAATTATGAACAAATACATAAGGGTAATCAATCTAATACCTGCATGGAACGTCACAGCTTCTATTTTTTTCCCATTTTGATCAGAAATCAATTCCGTCTTAATAGCACCTATAATGAATCTCGAAGTATTGGTTTCGCTGGATTGTTATAAAATTGTACCCTTTGGTAGATTTGGTGCAAACTGAACAGAATTATGAGAACGAAATCATATTAAAAAATTACATTTACTTTTAACCGAAAAACATTTTTCAAGAAAGAAATCTCAGAGCAAACATACCGCAAGCTAAGTCTGTTGAGGTCCAAAAACTTGCGTTAATATGGTGGGGGAGGTGGCAGCTCAGGAAGCGTTCTCTACTTGACCGAAGTTTAAAGTTTTGTGATTTGTCTCGAAAAGACTGTGTTGCTTCGTATGCGACGCTAATAAACATACAAATAATATCTGTCTATAGAAAAGAAAATCTCAATTAATTTGATTGGTGATTTAAATATATATACGTGATTTATGGTTCAGTATCCTCTTGTTTCGATTTCTTTATTAAATAAAAATATCGCAATATTGTCAATACTTAGAGAAAACAGATTCTATTTTTAAAACAAGAGATAAATATAGATAAAGAGGAAAAGACATTCTATATAATATGTATGACATTTATAATAAAATCCTAACCTTTAAATTTATCTTAATTTTACTTTAATAAAAAACAAATTAGTGACGAAGAACATTTTAAAATATAAATTTGCAAAAGGATATTTACAAAAAAACGTAATATAAGAAATGCATTACAGGTGTGTTTATAATTTTGAAATAGTTCTTTTCTATACTATTATTGTCTGCTTTAATTTAATAATTAATGTACCTACTTGACTTATGCATTCCTAATGTTAATAATCGTTTGGTTGGTTGAATTATTATAGTTACTTTGATAAAGCTGTCATCATTTGAATTAGCCACATATGTAAATTTTCGTAGCTCTAGCAAAGTTTTCAGTGTTTAACTGAAATGGACTTTGACCAACTTATTTTGATCGATTTATCAGAGGGATTACAATCTACTAGCTTTTCATTTCAAAATTATTTTGTAATTACTATCTCTCGATATGGCATCGATTTTGCGGTGGTTATGGTTATATACACTAATTATAGAGAAAAGGAAATTTAGATTTATTGGAAGTATTACAACATCCACACACATATAGTTAAAAAAAAAAGGGGCGTTTTCTAGTTCAAGAACGAATGAAAGAGAATAATTTGCAAGGGTATCGCTTACTGAAATGAACAAAAGTCTTTCTTATAATTCAGAAAATAGGTAATCCGTTTAATTTTTTTAATAAACTTTAACTTTTCCTCATTTTGTAACTACTCAATAATTTCGAATATATATTCAAACCAATCAATCTCTTTTCATGATGGCAAAGTTTTACAATTTCATCTAGCAATGTACATAAGAGCTAAAATAGTTACATTCTAGAAACTTTAAATGAATAATAACACATTATTAAGAAAAGGAATATAAAAAAAAAATCGAAAATAAACGGCTTTTTATTTTTTAAAAACAATTTAAACTTTGCAAAAATTCTTCATAAAACCAAGCATTTTTTTTCATAGATTAAAAATAAGATTTGTTAAAAGATGAATCGATTTTTTTTGTCTGGAATGCTAATTTTTTCAAATATAGCGAATAAAAAATGATGAACTTCAAAGACGGGTTCCAAATTAATCATAGGTACAAACTTTTTTTTTTCGCTTCTATCCTCAATAATATTCAACGTGTAATTTTTTTATCTCAAGTTTCGTGAAACAAATTTATCACGGAAACAGTTCCACAATCAGCCATTCGAGGGGACATCCTGCATTAATTTAATGATGGATAATTAAATATACACCCATTCTATTATCTGCGATAAAATGTCGTTCCTCGGTTTATGACCGTCGTAAAAAATGTGATGGAGGAATGGTGCAGATTCAGTCAAAGCTTTTTATAGAATTTCTGAGCTTAATTTATTTTCTACTGAGAAGAGAAATCATGTATTTAAATTTAATAATCAAGCATTTAGAAATTTAGTTATTAGTAGGGAAGAGGGTTTGGACTTAGAGAACTGTTAAATCTCTAACAAAATAATCCATTACAGAAATCGTATTGTGTACATATATTTATTGTATGACGATATTTGTTTTAATCTAATTTTCGTATGTTTAATTATTTGCATAAAAAACGAATTATATTTGCTGGAAAAAGAATAATAATACATTATCTTTTAAGTTTTTCGCAGAAAGGCAACAAAAGGAGATATTTCTTTGAAATACATCTATTTTTTAATCGTTCTAAGTATTGAAGAAAGTAAAGAATATAGAAGTGTGTACACCGACATTAGTACTGCAAATAACTAGACTTTTGAATAATTGTATTCATCAATAATTTAAAATTAAGAATTTAAGAAGTTATTTTTTTAAAAAATAGGATTTAAAATAAGAAAATATCAAAAAAGCAATTAATTTTTTTAGCAGAATTACTTGAGTAAGTTTTAAGATGCATGAAAGAACATATCTAAAAATCGAACCATGTTTTGTAAGTTCATCGAATTTATTCCATTGTTGTGTCACAAAGTATTGTCATATTTTCATTGCTTATTAATTAATTAATTATTAATCTAATTTTATAAATTTGTGGTTTTGTTAAAGTATTGTTATTAATGAATTGTTTGTTAATTGATTATTTTAGTTCTTTTTTATCACTCAATTGTTTGTTAAAGGTTGTTACTGGAATGGTTGTTGGTATAATGAACTGTTTAATAATGGATTGTTATTAATTCATGAAATGTAGTTTTATTGTTGTTAATCTACTGTTAGGCGTCCGTAATCACAATTCAATATCAATTAATTTTTTAACCTTCATTGTGTGTTAATTAATTGTTGGTAAATTTATAGTTTTGTTCATTTATCAATATTCAATGAAAAAATGATAAATAAGGAATAAGAGAAGGTTTTCTTTAAAGAGCAAATTTCATAATGAAGAAAACGTGAAGAAACTACTTTAAACTAAAAGTTAAATTAATTTTATTCAAACTTTATTTCAAATAAATCTAAAAAAAGACAAAAAAAAAGAAGGTGCCTTTTCCTTAAAGAAGTCGGTTATATTAGATACATGCAGAGCGCTTTCTATCTCCAGCTACAAGTACATATTTTAATAACAAATGTTCATTGGTGGATCAGTAACCTTTTACTGGAATTCTTTATCTAAAACGTTGTAAATGCACATTTTACTCGAAATAGAACAAACTTTTTTTTGTCAATCGTGACGAATCAGATGCTGATTTTAGATCAGATAAAGAAGAGAACTCTTTGTTTATATTTTACTTACTTATTTTGAAACAGCGATGGAAAATTTGAAAAAAAAAAAAAAAAAAAAACTTTGATTGTTGGAAATTTAAGCTACTTAATAATTAAAAACGAAAAAGAAAATATCAAAAATACCTTTTCAAATAGAATTCAAAAGGTAAGAAAAACGTAGTTCATAGCTTAAAAGTAAACCGGTATTTGGGTAATGTTAAAAAATCTAACATTTTAGATACATCTAAACTAGCAATTTTGACTTTTCATGAACAAAATCTATTTTAATGTTTCAAATATAAATAGTTCTTAAAAATAAAGAAGCATATGTACGTGAAATGTGAATCCCTGCTGAATTTGAATTTATGACATATTCCTCAAATTTTCTTTTTTTTTTTTTCTTTTTTTTTTGTAAAACATTCATTATCAAAATAAATCATGATTTGGAGATGAAAATACTTTTTTTATATCATGAATAAATTCATCTCAAGTTCTGAATTGAAAATGAATAAAATTATTAAAACACTCCATTTCATTCCTAAATTTAAATACCTGTGTAATTAACTGCCTAAAATGTCTTAAGAATTCCTATTTTTATAAAATTGTTGAAGTATCTTAGTAAATTAGCATTTTTTTTAAAAATACTAGGATGAAGTTTACAACAGGAACAAAAAATTAATCCAAGCTTTTACTGTTTTTATCTTTAACATTTCCGTATAGTTGTTTTGTACTATTACTAGGATTTCTTTCTAGTGGTATATAATAATTTGTTATTTATCCTTATTCCTTCTGTATGTACAATAACCAGTCTGCTCTTTAGCCTTCACTGAATAAAATGCATTAAAAAATGCTTATCTATAATTTATAATGTTATTCTTAAATAAAAAAGTTCTATTTTCTAAACATTCTTAGGATGGCTTAATTTTTTCTTAATGAATCATCAGGTAGAATGAATAATATTTTTTTAAGCAGATGTTTGCTAAAAATTGTTTCCTTTAACCAAAAAAAGAACTGAAAATAAAAAATAGAATGTATGAAAACAAAAATAAATAAGAATCCATAAAAAATAATCATTCTATATTTCTGAACAATCAATGAAAATAACATATTCCTACGCATGGAGTACGTAGTCTTATTATTTATTTGTTCGTTTTGTTTCAGTTGTGTTTGTACAATAAATTATGTACTGGCTGAAGTTGATGTGACTTTTTTTTTATTTTATAAAGAAGTTTATGGAGTTTCCTCCCATAATAATGCTCCTATTATATATATTGTGTTATTTATGATACATCTCTTCGAAAGTATAAAACTGAAAGATTAGTTTAATTTTTTCAGATTTTATTGTAGCTGAGCAATAAGTTATTGATCAGTGATTTTGCAGTCGCAAATGTTTAAATAAGAAGAAAATTTGTCAATTGGTCATCCATTGAAATGATGAGGTTAATAGAATTTCATATTTTTTTCAAAACATCATAATACGTTTGATACAGATTCTGAGATTTGATACAGAAAACTTTTTTACTGATGTCCTGTACAAATTTCGAAATCCGCAATCATGATTCATGCCAAAAAAATTACAGCCACTCCGGATTAATCTTGACTCAGTCAAAGGGTTAAAAGTAACATAGATTTTTCTATTTTAAGAGCCTTGACAGTTTGCAATAGTTGACCTACCAAATTTGAAAACCTCTAATGACTTCGGATTTTACCGATGGGTCTCTCCTGGATATTGACCTACGTAGGTGCCAGAATCTCTTTCTCAGTTATTTTCTTCCTTACATCCCTGAGGGGAGAGGCACTGCATTTCATGAGAAATTGCTGCCGATTTGCACAGCCCAATTCCAGTTAAGACCAGCCACCTGGATAAGTTCAAGAGCTTTGACCTCTGCGATTTAAAGGTTACATGCTAGCCATCGTATCTGATGAAATCCTTAACGCAGGATATTTTGACCGTCGTCACCTCGAGCACCTGGCTTCGCTGAGAAAGGGCCTATTGTCTTCCAGTGGGTTCCTGTTCACTGTGGGGTCTCAAGTAACGAGACGGAGGATCTATTATTATTATTGTAATATTTCTATTTATAAATTCACTACATTGCACATATTTTCACTAATAGATTTTATAATATATATATATATATATATATATATATGTAGTCCGGGTATCACAATGATGATACTTCCTGTTCAAGTACTAAGTTAGTTTTAATTCTTATTTACAGCGATTAATATGTACAGACACTGAATATAGTTAATTGAGAAACGCTTAAGTAATGTTCACAATACAGATATATGAAGACAGTTCATATTTGTCAGATGGTTGTGCTCCAATTTATTTCGTAAAAAACAGTTTTACTCAGTGATATGTGGGTCAGAGACCGTGCCCAATCTCACTTCTGTAATGGCGGCCTTCCGCGCAAACGTCTTTCTATGGCACACAAGCTGCCGAGACAGTAGCAGCGCTCTCTGGTGCAGGCAGACGTTCTAGGCGATAAGTCAAGTTCGGATTCCACACACACACACACACACACACACACACACACACACACACACACACACACACACACACACACACACACACACACACACACACTCACACTCTCACACGCACTCACACACACACACACACACACACACACACACAATACCAATACCACATCTTGGTATATATATCTTGATTAACGATGGTTATCCATTCCAGTAATAACATCGTTAACCAAAATGGTAGTGGTCTCAAGGCACGATTTCTCTCCTCAGTATAATAATAAAAAATCGAAAAATCTCTTCTCGATCTTTCCTACATATATACGTATTTCCAACATCGTAAGTCAAAACCTGTAAATCAGTTACTCTTAAAATATTTTTTTCTTTTCCTGCACCAGCGCTCTTCTCTTAACGAAGTACGTTGTTATCCAAGGCTAATGTTAACCAATGTATCTACAATGTTTAACCTGCTCTCCAAAGTCTCCAAACTCTAGTAACTGATTTTAACTGCTTTACTTATTATGTTTCTAATTTTATTTGTTGACACTAATTTTGAAAAGTTTTTAAACATCTTTTTGATTTTGCATTTTCTTATGCATAATATCCATTTTGACTATTATATTATTATTAAGAATTTTACAAATAGATAGAATTATTATTCAATATGATTTTGATATTCTTAGGTACAGTTTATTTAATAGTATTAGTAGCGATATCTGTTACAACATACATCAAATATGCTTCTATATATGTATATATTTAAGTTTCAAGGAAAATGATTATGACTTTTTCCAATTATAGCATTAAAATATTTTTTTTGTCAGGAAAATATCTAAATACATCAATAATTTTTATAAACTTATTTTAGCCTGCAAAAGACAATTCTTTTTTGATTCGTTATTTGAACATTTCAGGAATATTTGAGTTTCAATATTCAGTATAAAGTTTTTAAATCTTATATTTTCTCTAAAATAAATATTTCTAAAATAATTTTAGTCTCCTCTTCTTAAACAGATCTTTTAACATATAACAAAATGAATTTATTTTAATGTCTTCTTTGTTATTTAATTTATCCGAAGAAACAATATAATAAAAATATATTAATTCTATACGAATAATGTAAATTAAACACTCTGCATTAATGAATTAATGTAAATTAAAAGGGAATTTTAAAAAATTGTACGATTGTATTATGTTTAGTTCTAATTTGTTTCTGTCATTTTACACGAGATTTTATTTCTTTCTATTTATTCACCTCTTCTACCAAGATCATATTCAATTTCAAACTTTCTATGCTAATATTCAAACGGAGGTGAATATAACTTCGAATATTTACTTATAAAAAATTTAACAAAGCAGTCAGAAAGTAAGATGATAGATCTGACTTCAAAGAGAGATTAAATGAGGTGATGCCTATGTAGAAATTTTGCGATTCGGTTATATAGTCGCTGATGTTGATAGCTTTTGTCGTCCTGGCAGATGGTGCTATTGAGTGCTATACCGAAAGATAAAAATGTTACTGGAAAAGGCCTGGAATTGTAAGGGTAAAAAGATGTGTATACAAAGTAACGTCTATGTTAGCCAACACTATATACCAAAAAATTGAAAATTGCTGTGAACAAAATTCTGTGCTATTCTATCAAGACTGAGTTATTCCATTTTGTGACATTATGGTTCGATTAAAAACTTTTTGTTCCTGTAACTAAACATGAAACAAATAGTTTTATGTGCGGAAATGTATATTTAGATTCTGCTTCAATGGCCGTTGAAACTTTGATCATATTTCACCTAGTTATATTCGGTTTTTCTTTAGGTTGAGTCTTTGCGTGGTATTCCTCTTAAGCTGAACTAAGTGATTTTGAATATACATCAAGGACAAAAAATTAACGCCTACCAGAAGGGAGTCGTCAAAAAATGAAACGTATTTACATACGTAATGACTACTTTGGATATAAGAAATATTAGAAAAAAATAAAAGAAGAAGGATCATTTTTTGCGGAAAAAGCAAAGAACGGAGGATTTAATACCCTGTTGAACCCTCACTTGTCGCAGATGCACGATACGATACGATCGGGCATTGAGGGCATACAAAGTTTGTATGATCAATTGAGACATTTCTGTTCCATATGTTGCTGTAACCTTCTCTAGTTCATTTCAAACTCGTGGATGCCCAAATCTGCCGTCCCAAATGATACCATAGATATGCTGAGGTTGGAGACCGTCTAGGGATCAAGCAGGCCAAAAAGGGTAAGGTACATGCGGACATAGTCTTGTGACACCTCCCGCCGTGTGGAGGCCGACATTGTCTTGTTGAAAACGGCTCCTGGGAGCCGTTGCAACGAGTGGCAACAGCTACGTTTGTTGAAATAAAAAAGTGCAAAAGTTTTACTTTACTTTTGTTAGTCCTGGATGATAAAACTTTCTTTACAGATGATCAAAGAACATACATATGGACACTATATGAACCAAAAAAAAGCTTTTATGGGAAAAAAAGGATGAAAACTTGTTAATAAAGGAGCACATTTTATGTCGTCTATTTTTAAATTTATGAATGGAAGAAAATTTTATATTTTCATAATATTAAAAACAATATTTTGAAGTTAAAACAAACTCAACCTTGAAGATGGTCATTGAGGATTTAATATTTTTTTATGATTTTCCACTTAATATATCATCAGTTTGGAGGTAAAGCACATTATATCCATTTTCTTGAAATTTTACAGGAGGAGCAGCATACAAAGTTTTATTTTTTTTGTGTATTCCTTTATATGCAAATTGTTTGTTGATGACTATTTTTTGATACATTCCTGTTCATTTTATTCACTGATTATTTATTTTAAAGCTATTAGACCTTTTTTTAAAGCCTAATAAAATCTTTTACTAATAAAAATCTTTGCTAACAAATATTTTTTTTTTTAAAAAAAAGCATGCCATTCCCTTTACCACCAGTATACAAATATAAATTGGAAAAATATAAAAGGAGAATAAAATGCTAATGAATAATTGAATGCGTTGTATATCAATGCTATGTCAAAATTTTACTTAGATTTTAATTTAGAGAAAATACACGTTGTAAAAATTTTGCAGTGAAGATGTGATTACTTTTGATTATTTATTTTAATATTGAATAATTTTTAAAACATTACAACCAATAGAGTTTTCAAATTTATGTATATATATATATATATATATATATATATAGTATATATATATATATATACATATATATATACCATATAATGCATAGTTTCAGTTTTATAAATTTACTATTAATAATTCAATTAAAAGAATACTAATGAAGATGTTCAATTTTCAAATATTGCTGGTTAGAATATACTCTAATTTGACACAGAAATAAATTAATTTATACTAAAATTTATTGCAAATTTATTCAAATTATCACAATTTTATGAATTTTTTTTGCAGAGTAAGATGAAAGCTTTTTTTCTTATCTGAAAAGCTGTTTCGGGAAAGCTGACGGTCTACAATCATTACTAAAAAGTCTTGCATCCACAAACAAATGGTTTTTTTAATCTTATTCATGTTAAACGACGGCACACTCTGTATATAAATACAAATAACATATATGCTAAAATTTCTCCTCAAAATTCAATTTGTTTCTAGATTTGTTGTTTTAAAGGTATAAAGTTAATATAGTTTAATATCATCTTTAAAGAAAATCTTATTTATATTTCTTAAAGAGGTGTTGCTCTGTTCATTTCTCTTAAACAGATCTGAAAATAAAAATACATAATTACTTTATGTAAGAGAATCCACGCCTTTGCGAGAAAATGGAATCTCCAATCACAGACTGGGAAAAAAGCTCAAGACGTAGCATACTTACTGAGATAAGTATGTTACGCATACACGTATAACATAACGCAACAATACATATACATATACATGCTATGTAATAGCATAAGCTTACTATTATGCAGAGTTTAATTATTTAAATTTTAAGTTAATGATATTACTAAGATTTGGAATTTAAAAGATTTGTAAAAAAATACTAGCTGCATTCTTTTATTTGTTATATTGATAAGGTTCCTGTAATTATGCTATTATTCGTAAAGGATTATACATGTTATGAATAAAACATCTGAGGAATAATTATGCTTTATTAAATTAATTACTTAGTAGTAATAATCTAAAAATTTCAAAACTTCATACAAAAAAAAAACTTCTTACAATCAACAGGAAGTTGAAATTTCCTCACATACTAACTCCTAAATTTCCTATGAAGCATCCATTAAATTTAGATCTGTTACAAAAGGTTTTGATTTTACATAGCTAAAGCTTATAGTAAAATATTACACAGTATTTTTCAAAACATTATACATAGTTCTTGATAAGACTGTTATCATTGAAGATAGTTATAAGATTATTAATTATATGTAAAAGTTCTTAAAAAAGATTTATAATGTATTTTGTAGTTAGAACTTTAAAGATTGCTTCTATTCAATAGTTATTGAAGATTTCCACTAAATTTGTTTTAGACAACTTTAAGAAATTAAATACTACGTTCCATTTTATTATGTAAGAAATTCAAGTTTTTGATACACTTTTCTTAAGAGATATACCTATATTAGTAACAATGGTAAGAATTATAAAAACATATTTCGTGTCCTGCTAGTAATAGTCATGCTGCAAATTCTATTTACATTTTTATAAATGTAATGTATTATAAAATAATAACTTATTTAGATATATTGACGATCTACTTTTTTCAAATCACTCAACCTGAAGGCAATCTCTTACTTAAATTTGATTAAAACCAATGTAAATACATATGAAACAGACTTTTAGAAGTAATTTAAAAATTGAAAAAAAAATATTGAAGTAACTAGTCTGGTTGCTAAGAGAGATAATTGCGGCTGGCTAAATAACTTAATAAAGTTCCTTCTTAGAGAAATTTTAAATACATTTAGAAACATTTTATATAATTTTTCTCTCAGAAATATCAAACAGTTAAGGTGTTTCTAAATATTTTAAATAATAAAAACAACTTCTTTTTGTTATTGTATGAAGTGAACTATCCAATACAAAAAACTACAAAAAAGGATTAAATATAATTCTTTTGAAATAATTTTAGATTTTTTTTTTTTTTTTTTCTTATATCTACTGATGATTTTTCAAATTGATTTGTTTACATTTAAAATTTTTTATCCTTCCTTTCCTATTTCTTCTTGTATTAAGTTTTTTAAGTTTTATTTGTTATTGCTTTTCTAAAAAACTTTCTTGTTAGATTTACTTATGTTATTAAAATTTTGAATTTTAATTTTTTTTCAATATTCTTAGTAGTAGTTTTGTTGGCCTATGATTTTAATTGGCTACTTTTTTGAAACTTAGTGTTGGCATTTATTCTGGCAACATTTAAAAATTACTTAGAGTTTAGTGTTGGTATTTGGCCACGATTAAAAAATGTTTCTCAAACTTAGTGTTTATCTACGCAGATTTTTTTTGACCATTTTTTTAATGCTTTTTCAAGTATTTTTATAACTTTTAAATAAAGAATTAATGAGCATTTACAAGAGTAACATCTTTTCTAAACTTAATTTGGTTTTGTTTTGTAACTTACAAATTTGTTTGTATTTTCTTTGCATTATAGTGCATATACTATTATTACATGTTGAGTATTATAATTGATAATCTTAATTTTTTCCTCACATTTTTAATTTCAGTTTTTATATTTTAGCATCTGATTTTTAAAGATTTTTTCGTTTTATGTATGTTTTTCTTTTCTTTCCATTTTGTTTTGTATTGAAATTTTCGAATTTTTTTTTTCTTAATTCATCTTTTCAAAAGTTGTGTGGTATTATAACAATATTTTTTAAAGATATATATATATATATATATATATATATATATATATATATATATATATATATATATATGTATATATGAACTAAAAGCCGCATTACTACATTAAACTGTTATTCTCCATTTTTGTACTTTAAGTTTTTTAAAACATTTTTCAAAATTTGATATTTTTATTTATTTTACTTTTTGTGATTCATAAATTTGTTACACACACACACACACACACACACACACACACACACACACACACACACACACACACACACACACACACACACACACACACACACACACACACACACACACACACAATAATAATACACACACAATAATATCACACACACACACAATACACGCACACACAACACACATATTATATTATATCATTTTTTGTTTTATTTAAATGGTTTGGTTAGTTACCACGTAACTGAACGAAGTATACCGA
>BMAW01038401.1:641306-700025 GCA_019974015.1 Nephila pilipes | reverse complement strand
ATCCTTCATAAGATCATTTTCAAAAAAAAAAAAACGACATATTATTTTCAGGTTCTATACTGTTTTATGCTTTTTTAATGACAGTAATATTATTTTTAGACAAGAGAATTAATTTTATTTCTGAAGAAATATCTTAAGAATTGCAAAACAAGAAATTTGGATTTGATTTTCATGGATTAAGCAATTATAAAATAATAATTATTATAATTATATTCCCTTATTATTATTATTAATTTGAAAGAAGGTCAGCACATTAAAAATTATGTAATTTTGAACTGATTTAAAACCCAAAACTTGTTCTAAAATAACATAAAAGTGAGATTAATTTAATGGTAAATTCCAAACTGGCTTGAGCTTCTCTGATCCAACTGTAAAACTCTTTTACAAATATTTCATAATGTTAAAAGTAAAAAATATAGAATTTTATTGTAAAATATCCCTTTACAGTGTCTAATTTCAAACAATAAATACAATAAATACATTTGTCAAATTCTTGAACTTTTCTCTGCCATATAAAAAAAATGCGTTGCCAGCGCGCTGCGTTTCTGCAAAGTGGCGTGCTGCCGCGGCGGCAACGCGTGGCGCGCAGCATGCGCGGCTTGGCAGCGGCGGGCAGTGTAAGTACAAATGTGCATTTATGCGTTGCGCGGCGCGGGCTGCCAGTACGGCATATGCGTGCGTAGCCAGCGCAGCGATGCTGCGGGTCGCGGGCGGCGCGTTTTGGCGATGCCTGCTACCAGTGTTTTGGCTATCCGGGCCACCGGCGGTCAAAGTGTATGCTGTATGCGCAGCAGCGTTTGTGCTTTTAATTCTGTTTGCGAAAAAGAAATACTGTATTTTCTAACATCTTTTCCACTTGACTAAAATGCATTTTGAGAGGAAAATTACTTTTTATTTAAAAAAAGAATAATGATGGTTGGATATCTCAAATTAAGAACATTATATCTATTGGCTGGAATGAAACACATTGTTGCTGGCGGGAATTTTTAAAATTTTAGAAGGAAAGCATATATATTCATTCTTTTGTTTGGAGAATATCTTCATAACTTCAGTTTTACTGAAGAAACGTCCGAAAGTTACAGACAATGCGTTTATTTTTTTGAAAAAAAAGATCTGTAGAAGTTGCTTTCTCTGAATTAGAGAAATATTGATTTCCGAAAACTCCTTCGTGAATCTAATATATCAAAACAACGAGATTCGGCAATTATTTTTGTTTCCATATGTGAGACGAAATTTAACACTACGCATGTCAAAAGATTCTTGAGATAGCAAATGCAAATGCCTCCCCCCCCCAAAAAAAAAAAAAAAAAAAAAAAACAACAAAAAAAAACTTATATATATATATATATATATATATATATATATATAAACCAAGAAACCTCTACTCTTCATCTGAACACTTCCTCTCTTTTGTGGTGAAATCATTTAAGGATCAAAATTTATAAAAATAATACCTAAGACAATAAATGATCTGAAAATTACACTATAATACCAAAACATACAAAAAAATCATTATTAGATCTGAAACGCTCGCAAACGAGTTGCTTTGTCTCATAGAAAGGGCAGACATTTTGAGCATTGCTTATTTTTACGAATCATCAGATCGAAACTTTAGAAACATAGTGATATCTGTCAGCTCAGATGGAGAAATGAACAAATCTTTCTAGAACTTTATACTAATCTTTCTCAAAATGTAACTATTCCTTTACTTGCAGAAAAATGGCTATATTTGTGTGGTTCAGTCGAATTAATTAAGATTTATGCAAAATGTTACGTGTTTTTGAGACAATGATATTAAGAGTTCGAATGAAGTAAATTATGAATTAAAACCATTAAAAACTTATGAATTAAAAACTAGGGATGCAATCACATTTGATGCTGAAATGAATCATCCATGAAACAAATATCCGGTATTTAAAAAAGGAAATTGAATAATTTACATGAAATCTGTAGTAACCGGAAGAGCTGTTCGAAATATTCATTATTTTCGTTTTTCTCTGTTTTTTAAAGTTTTAGTTTTATTGTTTTCCAACTGGAAATGTTTATAGGATATATATTACTGCTGAAATTGGGAAATGTTTGACATACGTCCTTTGAATAATAAAACTTGATGTTAAAATTTTTGATATGATGAGATTCGTCTGTAATTTTCTTAGTCAGCCTGAAGTTTTTTTGAGTTTGTTGCCTTAATGGAAATCATAACGATGGGGAAAAAATTTATCATCCTTGTGTGCATTTTATTTAGGATAATTGAGTTTGATTTTCGGACATTTTGAGGGTAAACAGAATGCTTAAGTTTCAAAAAAAATAAAATGGATATGAGATCTTTTGTGCCAAAAACTGGTTTCTTGAATTCATAGCATGATATCGTTATTTTGTATTTTAAAAAACAGTTAATCTTTAGATATATATTTTAGTAAAATTCTTATCTACCATTGTTTCAGTAATTAAGGTGTATAAAAGTAATTTTGGTTTTCTGTGGAATCTGTTAATGAAAAGATATACAAATATTTTCACCTGTGAGGGAGAAAAATTATTCATTTACATTTATTTCTATATCCAATATATTTTTCGGTTTCAGTAATACAATTAAAAAAAGAATTATATGAAAATAATTCAATTTTTGGACTAGAGAGTCCAGCTAAAAAATGAGGCAAAACTTATGTCCCACTGATTTATATACCTTTTCTTCTGCGAAGTACAAAAAAATAAAAAAAATATTAAGAACATAAACTATTACATATTATCGATATTTCAAATTTCAAATTTCAGTTTCAATGTCTAACATAATGAATCTTAAATTTTAAGCACTTCAGTCATAATTATTAATAATTAATCTAAATTCTATTTTATAGTATAGTGAACAAAATTAGTTCCATGACATCTTACCATAATTTTAAGTACCGAAATCTTTGAGATATTTTTCTGTCATCTATAACTTTAGCATATGTATACAGAAAATTCGAATCTTCTTATTCTTATTAGAAGAAATAATATTATAGTTATTAGAAAGTAAACCACGAAATTGTTAATCTCACATAATTTTAGAAATCAAGTATTACTAAAGTAGCCGAAGTTAATTCAAGTGTTTTTTTACTTTCAAAGTGAAGTGTATGCATACACTTTGAACAAAAATTTCAACAAAATATGTTCAAGATATCTTGAGGACACTCTAATTGGTAAAGGTGACAAGTTTCCAAGCTAAAATGTAACTATTGCTATCCGTCATTTAATTTTAATTTATTAAATCAAACCATAGATCGTTCAAGTGAAAAGTATATGTCTTTTATCTAGAACAAATAACCGTATACGATGTAGTTATTACAAATTTGTATTTTGCAAAAAGTTTCTACTGTAAACAGCATAATTGAAGCGAAGTTCGCTTGCAAATGATTATAACACAAATAAAAATCTCGCAAAAGCAACATTAAAGGCTCTTATAAAATAAAAATAAATGAAAAAAATAATACCATTATATTTAAAAATGGAATTTTAAAAATATTTTGAGAGTTGAGTACTAAAAATAAGAAATAATGAACATTAAATAGATCATCTAGAAAACAGAAACTTACATAAATCGTTTGAAATACTTATTTTTATACTGAAAAAAAATTCTTTGGTATCTATAATAACTAATCTTTTCATAGTTAAAATGTCTTGGAAAATTAAGTCACCCTGTCATGGTTTTAGTATTTTCCGGTAAAATATAATTAATTATAAATTCATAGCAGATTCAATTAGCTGTTACCAGAAAAGGAATTCTCTTTTAGTAGATTTAATATTTGTAAACATGAAAAGCTAAAAAGTTATACCTTTTTTTTTACAACAGAACTTCACAGTTTGTAATCATGGTTAAGACACACGGAACTAAAGTGAATCAATAATTCCATACCGAATATAGAATCTTTGTAGTTATAATCTTTAAAAAAATGAAACGACTTATTTATTATATATTTAAATATTTTATTGTAAATTTGATAAAGGAATTGATTCACAATCTAAATAGATTTTCATCTGTTTTAAAATATAAAAATGATACAATTAGCAAAAAAGCATTATTAAATTATAATTATTTTTTTGTTTACGATAAAGATTTATACATCAAAAAATAAAAATATAATTAATAATTATGAATTCGAAATGTATGTTTGTGATTACTAAATATAGTATCAGTTTTGGTTCATCATGCCTTTTCTTGAGTTGATGCATATAATTTATTTTAAGAATAAACTTATCAGTCTGTTTTGGGAGTTTTTAAATATTCATTTTACCTCATTAAATAATTAATAAATACATTTCTAGTAATCAACGTTTTTTAAGTAAGATTATGCCGTAAACTTTTGTGATCAAGATTTATTAAAAATATTTTGAAAAATAAATAACGTTTCATATTGCCAGCAAGTTTTTAAGTAAGCATTTCTTCGAAAACGTTCTCAGCGAAGCATTTATCAAAAATAATATTTTTTTAAAGTCAATATTCTTAAAACGTGGGTTTAAAATACGTTTATAACAGAAAATCTTTAATCATGAAGAATTTATCAAACAAATATTTTTTTAAAGTCAATATAATTTCTTAAAACGCGTGGGTTTAAATACGTTTATACCAGAAAATCTTTAATCATGAAGAATTTATCAAAAATACTATTTTGTTAGCAAATAATATTTCCTTTAATCGTGTATTTTAAAAATGTTATAAAACTTTTTTCTAGGAAGAACTTTACAAAATTGACAACACAAATTCTTCCTGAAGTTATGTTTGTATAACTGTTGTTTTCCTACAATGAACAAATGAAATTTTGAGAAAATAATTTGTTAACTAAAAGCATCTTTTAACAACCCCCTGTGAATAAAAAGAACTAAGTGCTCTAGTCAATAAACTTGAACGTGAAAAGAATGTGGGCTAAAAAAAAAAAGAATGACTGCTTTTAAAAATGCAAATTACACTTAATCTTTTCTAATTATTTTAGCAGTAATCTTATTATTTTTTCTATAAATTATATTTATTAGCTGATACTTCTATAGTTTAAAATTACGCGATTTATGCAGTACTATGATAAATCAGAATTATTAATGTCTTTTACCATGGTACAATTGATAATATTAATCATAATAGTTTCCAATTCATAGTTCAATACTTTGTCAAATTTAGAAAAATTTAATAATCTTCTTTCTAGAGTGAATGACTGCCACAAAAAAAAAATATTGTTCTTACTCTAAATTTAATTATTCAAATATTTCTTTTCAATTAAGAAAATTTAGTGCTAATATGTTAAATATTAATATTGATGTTTAAATTCAATGCAAAATGTGTACAAGCAAGTGGCTGCTTTTATGAAAGCAAAATGTCTCACATTGCTGACCAACTTAGCTTTCCGTATTCAGAGGTACTGTTCCAGAGCGCTATTATGTAATAAATTTCGGCTGGTGAGCAAAGTAATAAGTTCTTTACGTTTTATTTACATTCGAAAAACTGCGAGGTATGTACATTAAGATTTTCATTCCTTTTCAGAGTTTATCTATGAATACGTATACAATATCATATATGAAGTGAAAAGACTTTCTAATCATGTAAAAAAAAAATCTAGAAGCTAAAATTGGAAAGAAAAAAAGGTATCCTGTAAAAGAATTTTGAAATCATGATTAATTATTATTCTGGGGAAAAAAAGATTCTAGATTCTATACTTAAATATCAGAAATTTTCTTGTGTTTTTTTTTTGTTTTCTTGAAAGATGTGTTTTTAGATTGATATACTGGATTTAAAATTTAATGAAATAATTTTTGAGGTGTCATTTTAAAATTTAATAGATACTCTTTTCTGATTTTTTTTTTTGCATAACATTTATTAAAGCATAGGTTATAATTTAATAAATTAACAAAAAAATTGTAAATATTAAAGCAAATCTAAACATCTAATTTACATATTATTATATATATATATATATAAGAAGATATTTTATAGAATCGATGTATTAGTGGGAAATGACTCATTCGGTGAACTGACCTTAGTCGATGCAGCTTAAAAAAGTTTAATATTAACTAGGTCCGAAGTTAGTCAGAGTAATGATAAGTAGATTTGCCACAATATTCATCTTAGAGGACTCTGAAGGTTTGTCTTCTCAGTTGTGGATAAGCATCTTGATATTATAGTTATTCTATCTGGGAGGATAAGAGTTAGTAAGAACTCTGATCATGGACTTTTAGCTATTAACTGAACTTATTAGTCAGTTAAGGGCACAACTAAATACTAGAAGCGAAACCGGAGCACTAAGGCTGTCTGTCTAAATAGAACACTGGAAATGTTTTAAATTGACATAAAAATGAGGATAGCTTTTTCACCAACCATATATATATAAGCAATCAAGAAAACCACTTGTATCTGTTAGTATATTGCTAAATGTTCAAGCGATAAAATATGCCTGATACGTTTTGATACTTATTCTCTACCACAAAAATTGCCGAGCGATCTGATTACACTGCCATCACCTTACTTTGCAATATAGGGACGAAAATAGAACAAAATTACCTAATTTCCAATATAACATTTTTTTTATTACATCTTAATTTACTGTCAGACAATGAGAAAAGATATAAAAACTAAATGTGCCTTAATACATACTTAAAACAAAAAAAAAAAAAAAAAAAAAAAAAGATTTGAGGCTTTACTGCAGTTATCAAAACAATGAAACATACATATAATTACAAAAATATTACTCTTAAGAGAGTGAAATATGTATATTACTGTTATTTGTAATGTCAAATAAAATCTTGTAATTTGCAATTGATACCAGAATAGTTTCTCAGAACTCATATCCATGAATGTCTCAAATGTTTTTTACATATTGAGTTACTGGTATCTATTGAAAATAAATTTCAAACTCGAAAACCTTCGCAAGTACTTGAGGGATGGATAAAGTTCATAGAATCATTGATATAAATTCTTTTTTCTGTATGTGGATTAAAAACATTCTGTATTAATTATATTTGTGCAGAATGTCGTAACATAAAATACTAACCTTTGCATGTTTGTTGTCCACGTGTATTAAATACGTCCTTCATTGATTTCAGGATTAGTCGTAATGTCTTCACCTTTGTGGATTCGGAGGTCAATGATAAACTTTTCCATTTCCTAGAGAAGTCTAAGAGTTCTGCTTTTGAGAATTCTTCGGATGTTTAATTTTTACACGTGAAATTCCGTATTGTCGCAGCGGTGGTTTTGTGGACGAACACTGTACACCTATGTCTTGACCAAGTTAAGCTCACGAGCATGTTACTTATAATCTGATGCTAGTTGTGAATCAAGGGTCATGCAGGATTTTTGTCGTCAAGCAGTTTCGTCACTACTGGAGCTTTTTGATTTTCGTTATTACATTGCAACTTGGCATTTTTTCGACAGCGCTTCAAGCTTGTGCGAATTGTCGCTTTAAAATAAAAGCTTTTAACCGGTAGCTTTACGCAATTGGGCGTGCTTAAATGATATTGTGCTGAAAGGACTGGAAGTTATGCGAATATCTGGCTCTTAATGTCTTTTGCCAGATGAACAGCTTCGCGCCAATAAGTGGCGTATGGTACGTTTCAAAGCAAACGTGTGTTTGAATATTTGCAGCGAAGCATGCGACAATTTCGTGCAAACTTTGGCATTTAATCTCCATGTATACTCCTTCAAAGAAATGTCGAATATCTTAAAAAGTGTTCTATCTTTAGCCCAATTATCTTATTTCGGTAAGACTTTTAAAATTCTTGAACATATCACATTTTATTCTTTTCGAGCACACATCCTTTAATACCCACCAACCTTCATATACTTCATTATCTTTAATCATAGTGCCCAAATTGCTACTACATTAATATCGTGAGTAAATAATTCTCGTGGCATTATTTCTTCGGCAATTTTTTGTGCTTAATAAGCTTGGAAAATACCACACAATGAATTAAATATGATGGTTTAATTATGACTGAATCTCAAGCACAAGGCTATCTCTTCTTCTGTAGAATTCTTTGCATTTTTTATTCGAGCTTCTTGACTTTGGTTTGTAGAATTCTATATACACTAATGGAAAAAAAATTAGCACCAAGAAATAATTGTGCAGGATTTAACGGAAACTCTGGGATGAGGTAGCGCATGTTGGTGAGATATGCAAATAATTAGAAATTCAGCGTGATTGGGCTACGTATGGTCGGTAGAGGGTTTTTAACGTCACTCTCCTGGAGTATAAAACAGGTAATCAAAGCTTGTTTGAAATATGCTGAATCGTTTACCAAGCGAAGAGCTGAGGTAGAAATGCCGTTGGCCGTTTTCGAAGACAATATGAGCAGCTGTTGCAATTTGAGGGGAGAAACAATCGGCATGATGGAAGCTGGGTGGTCGAATAGCCGTCAATTAGCCACCTGATTGGGGCCAGGAGGGAGATGTTGGGTACTCAGGATCGAGAGATGCCATTTACACTTGAAGACCAGGCTCAGGGACACACCTCGACAGAAGATCGATCATAATTCAAGACTACCTAAGTAAGAAATGATACGACACCATCATCGCGCATAGGACGTAAGCTTACTAGCCCCGGTCTCTCGAACCTACGAATCCCTGGCTATAGGACATGGGATCGCTACGCCCATTAGTGTGCTGCCCTTGACGCCCATCCACCGACGCCTCCGTTTGAGTGGTGCCAGCGCACGAGGAAACCTGGACTGGCAGCGGAATGGAACCAGGGCCCCTTTAGCGACGAATCCGTTTCAATCAGTCAGCAGTGATGATAATCGTTCGTCTGTGGAATCCCGTGTGAACGCCTCAATCCTGCCTTTGCTTTTACACGTAATGGACACCGCTCCCAACAAGCAGTGTGATGGTATGGGAGTACCATTAGCCTAAGCAATACACGATCACCCTAGTATTGGATCCGTGGCACAATGACAGTTCAGCGGTATGTCCTGATGATCCTAGCATGGCTAACAGGAGCCATTTTTTCACAAGACAATGTCGGCCTCCACGGCTGGGTAAAAGTCACAAGATCATTTCCCACTGTTACTACCCTTTTTGGCCTGCCTGATCCCTCAGAGGTTCCAACCGAGCATATTTGTGTATCATTTGGGACGGCGAGTTGGGCATCCTTGAGTTTGAAATGAACTAGAGGCAAGGTTACAGCAACAATGGAACAAAATGTCTCAGCTATTATCATACAGAACTTTAGCCTCTTAATGCCCGATCGTATCGTATCGTGCATCTGCGCTAATGGGTTCAACAGGGTATTAAATCCTCCGTTCTTTTGTCTTTTCCTCTGAAAGTAAATCGATCCTTTTCTTGATTTTTCTAAGTTAACATTTACTATATCAAAGTAGCCATTACGTATGAAAATACTGTTTCATTTTTGAAGACTCCTTCCTGGTGCGTTAATTTTTTTTGTGTCCATGAGTATTACTGATGCGAGAAAATACAAATTTTGAAACAAGTTAAACAATTTAAAAAAAGTACACGATCAGTACTATCATTGAGAGTAGAGTATACGGCATGTTCCTTCTATCTACGTATCAACATGTCTATTGAGCAGTGCTGTTTTTCTTGTTTCCGCAGTGAGCAACATACTAATGTCAAGTAGTCACAAGTAAATGCACTTCATTTTTTGGTCTTGTAAGATTTACCAATCTATGACTATTACTTCATTGTTACAAATTTAAATAGTAAGGATCTGAGAATACAGCCAATTCTTTAGATCCGTATTGAGACAATTATGTTATGATCATGATATGATCTCTTATGATAGCTTTTTAAAAGTTAAACTTTTATCAGAAGCAGCAGCATCTGGTGATATCGGTCCTGTAATGAACATGTATAGCACTCTCACTATTGTCAATAGTAAGTGCCTTTTGCCATTAGAACCATGACTTATCATTTTTTTGGTGAATTGTTTGTATGGACCTACCTACAAACTATCGTAACTTGCTATAGGCCAGTCCATGCGCGGCGCGCCGTTTTGGGTAGAGAGACTGGTTCATGGCTTCCATTTAATTGCTATCGCTATTCATAGACGCAGTAGTGGGGGCAGCATGCAAGCCAAGAGAACTGCGAGACGTGGTGGAATGGCGGCTATTTAGAGGCCGGCCATTGCATCGGCCCCAACAAACACCATAGAATGCAACCTGCAACATCTTGTTACGACCCAGTTGTTTCTCTAGTAATTGTTCTACTTGCTGAATCATGCATATTTTAAAGATATTCTATAAAGAGCCTGTTATAATCTTTTAACTCTATAAAGATTGTCTAGATATGGGAGAGAATGTTCAACATATAGTGCAGATAAGCTCCCCTGTCATGTGCTACCAGAGATCCTTCGGTAGCTATCACTGTCTAAGTTCTCCGATGCACTACCCCGAGGCTTGCCTGATGGTCCGATGACCATTTGCCTTCGCCTCTACCCACTGCCATGTTGCATTTCACCTGAGGTGATTTTCTAGTTCACGAATAATTTGATGTATACACGCCCCCTGACTTCTGTTTTTTCCGTTTTCTTGTTTACTTAATGCTGAGGTTCTTTTGTAACATCACATTCCAGTTATATAGAGTCTGTAAATTATTTAATTGTATGAAAAATGTTCAGTTCTTAATTTGTCTTAGTGAACGTTTGGATATAAATGGGCTCTATAAATCTATCAAATTAATTAAAAATAAGCAAACCCTGAAAAGTTTATTGCATCTATAATTCATTTCTGAATATTCGATCTAATAAAAAAGATGCCTTATATGATTTTATATGCCTTTCTAGTGTAACATCGAAACACATAACTTTAAAATGTGTCAAATTTGAAATAACGCCCATAGATTCAAAAGAAAAAAGAAAACAAAAATCTATGACTGTCCACTTACATCCATCAGCACATATTAAAAACTGGCACGATACGGAGTCGAAATCGTATTAATCCACCATAATGAAATCAATTATGTTCTAGGAACATCCGTTATTGAGAGGCCGCAATGACATGTAAAAAAGAAATGAGAAGAAAAGGACTAAAGAAAAAAAAACACCCCTAAAATCTTCTTAAAAAAAAAGCAAACGTAAAAATGATTTTTTTTTTTTATTTTCAAGGGAGGTAAAAGACAAAGAGGTGTAAAATATGACCAGACACGCAAGTTCAACATGCCGACAAACGTCAAAGCAAAAGAGCGTACTTTGTAACAAAAGACTGAATCCACCCACGTAAATAGAATTCATTCTACGCTTGTACAGCTTTATTTCGTCTGTTTATCTGTTCTTTCACTATGTGTTGAGAGGCAAAAAGATAGGGTGATGTATATGTTTTGGGATGGATAAGAATGTTTTCAAAGTTGAATCAGATTTGAAACTCTATATCGCTATTGTAGCAGGGTTTGGAGGTTATATCACACGGGAAATGGTCTGTGTAACGTGGTCGTGGGTAACAGTGCATCGTTAGTAGTTTTCAATATTCAGCGACTCAGATAAACGATTTTAGGCTTAAATGCTTTAATGCTATTGCGTCGATTTGGCGCTAATCATTGTGAAAAGGATTGAATTCAACCCGAGTACTGTTTGAAACTGCGGTACTTTTACCGGTTCAAGAAAATAGAACATCACTCTACTCCTACTAACACAGCTCTCACTCACGTCAACCAACTCCCTGCCCTATCATCCCACACTCTATTCCCTTTTTTCCACTACTCATCTTACTCACTTTCTGAAAAGACCCAGCCATCGAAAATCAAAGTGACTAAAGTGACTTCTGATCTTTTATTCTAACACTAGTATACTTCATTGGGACGCACGCATAGCACGCAATTTGCTGTTTCTGTACAGACACTTTAGATGTGTTCTCTTGGAGATCAGCTTTATTCCGAGACATGCGCTGGCTGTGCAGAAGGCAAGTCAATGGGACAGCGGAAAGCATTGAAAGCGTAGCATTAAGCCTGCTGTATACGTAAAGTCAAGTGAAGGATCAATGCTTGCGCTGCTGCGCAATCTGGCAAAGAACGCTGTAGCAACAGGCGAGGTATGTTAATACGTAAGGCCATAGGAGTCTAGGCTCGGGTGAGGCGGCGGAAATCTGGCAACTTTTGCCGCATTTTTTCACGATGTTGCTCCGTATCTCTGTGATTTTACAAGCATTTATTCCGAAACGTCTGAGGTACAAGGATGCGTTACGGTGCGACATGTGAAGACGTTGACGCCTAGGATTTCAAACCGAACTATCGTCTGTTGCCAATACGTGAAGTTAATACCAGAAATGTTCTCATGAGAGCCTCATACTTCTAACCTGGAAGCATATATTTGAGATTTTATAGAACCAGTTCTATAAAATTAACCTTGAACTCATTTATGCTTCTCTCCTAAATCCTAATAGTTCTCCACTAGTAGAAAGAGGTTAGCTGTTATCGGGAACTCTTCCAAATGTTATTAATGAAATCACATTATAAAAGTACAGTATATCTAAACAGTTCTACAGTATAAAATCTTTATTAATGTATTATAAATGTATTATTATCAATGTATTATAAATGTATTATTATTAAAGCATTATTATTATTATTAATGTATTATTAGGAACTGCATTATAATTAATGTATTATGATGCATTATAATTAATGTATTATGATGTAATATAATTCAATGATTATAATAAATGTAGTTTATGATGTATTATAATTAATGCATTATAAATATATGATGCTTATATATATCTTATTTGTTTATGAGTGCATTATAATTAATGTCATTATAATAAATGTATTATGATGATTTTATTATGCAATGATTATGCATGATATAATTCATAATAACAAATGTATATATGATAACAAATGTAATCATTATAATAGTATTAATATTATTATGATAATGTAATATATAGATGTATATAATGAAATGTTATTAATGTATCGATATTATAATAAATGGATTATGATTGTATTATAATAAATGTATTATGATGTATTATAATATATATGTGGTTATAACTAATGATTAATAATATTATAACAACTGTTAAAGCAATGAGGATGATTGCAAAAATTTTAGTGGTAGTTTAAATACGCTACGTGACAGTAAAATGCGTATAAACTAGAACTCATTCACTGAAAGTGATGAAAATTGCTTAAAAAGAGACACAGTAACTGATAACAATAAGATGTTTATTACAACATGATATACTAATAAACAAAAGAGACTACACAGTAGTCCCAGAAATTTGGTGCACCACCTTGGTGGTCAATCATTCTCAACAACACGTCTAAGACAGACTCAAAGAGTGAGCGGCTTTGTCTCCTGAAGATGGCTATTCGGATCTCTATTCTCAAATCAGTTTGACGGCACAGCGGCATGTCTTGGCTGGTGCGAAGGCTTTGCCAGCATCAGCAAAGATGCCATGCGTGCTCGCTGTTGGGTGAGACGTCTCATTTAATGCCAGAGCACCGGTCTTGCAACAGCTGGTTGAGCGCCGGATACTGCGATCCTGCTTAAGACACGGACCTGAAGAAAAGAGGTATGGGCATGCGGCATCTGCATGCGGAACTGTTGAATTGGCAGCAATAGCCTATGGTGTTCTGTATCAAGGTGGTACTTTCCGCATATGCTACTGTGCGTGTAAGGGTTCCGCATTGGCCGATTGGACGGCTATACGACTACAGAATCGATGCGCTGCCGTCTCCATCTACTACCGTGACCTCACTTTCGCTCTTGGTCTAGCGTGTTACTCACACATTCAAAGGCGGAACTCAAGTGATTGGATTCTTCGCAAAGTTTTGCCATAACAGATCATGAACGATCTTCGCATGCCGGCGCATAACGGTCTCATTTGATATGGAGTAACATCGAGTGTCCTGTATCTGCCAAGCAAAAATGTCGATGAAAGTATTGTAAGGTCTCCAAACGTCGTCCAAGGTGAGGACGCGTTGCTCACGGGTACTGACAGTCATTCTGGTAGTACCCATCCTATGAATCGTGCCTCATTACTTCCTTGCAACCTTCTCCATCACAACTGGTGTCAGCAGTGGACGGCATGTAGGTACTAGTCAGCTGCACCAGTCTAGCACATGGACTAATCCTCATTTTCTTTTTCCGATCACTAAGCACCTGGTGTACTCGTCTGTCTGTTGAAGTGCTCGTCTTCGGCGTCCTCCCATTTCAGTAATTTCAAACGTTTCTTCCGCGTGACAGAAAAGATTTTATAAGATTATTCTAATGACACAGAGCAGCAAAATATCGCTAGTTCTGCTGATTCCTTCTCTTATATCTCGCTTCATCTATCCATGAATGCAACGCACTTCGCATATTTGCATAACTCGTGCACTGCACATACCACGAAATTTGCATATTTTTTCTGAGTGGTTCATGGTGTATTGATTTTAGTGTCACGTAACGAAGATTAATTTGTTGGTATATGAGTAGAGGTTACGCATCTAATAATACGTAACAATTTGATTTACTTTAGAAAAAAATCTACGAAAGGAAATTTCTGATTTAGTGAACCTAGGAATTATTAATGAATCAAATTCAATTTTGCTGTATATTATGTAAAAAATATATAGCTTTAGAAATACATGAAGCTCTGTTTTGAATTATGGTCAACCAGCTACATTCTGACTCAATCTGTATATATTAAATTAAAATAGAGAAAATGTAGCGCTTGTTTGTAAGTTATTGCTGTTTTTCTTATCTCGACTTGAAAAATTTCTAATATATTGTATTATTAGTTTCAAAGATATTAACTTCTATTTTTTTTATTGTATAAAGTATTAAACAGTTTTATTTATTCAGAAGTTTGATTTTATTCTTGTTCTTAAACAAGGTTTGAAATGTCGTTCTTCAATTAAAAATCGGTTTAATGGTTTAGAACTTGTAATTTTTGCTCCTACAATTTTTTTTTAGATTGTTTAATTCTTTTATATTTCGTGATACTGATGTTTTTAATGAATATTATTAGATCTTAAAAAGTTATGTGATTGTTTATATGTATATCATTTCACAATTTTTGATTTTTATTCTATGTTAAATGTATACTTTTAAAATAAATTTTAAACATTTCAATTTTATATATAATCATTTAAACGATAATAATCTTTGACTTATGTCTGTATTTTGAATTAATGATCATAATCCTTAAAAAAATCTTTCCAGAATACAAACAAATTTTTTTCTAATATTTTCCATGTATGAATAGATCCGATTCAAATATTAAAACATCTTTTAATATAATATTAAGTTTGTAAAGGCTGAATTCTTACACTCATTCCATTCATATATGACCATTCAAACATAAAATATTATTCTAGAAATTCAAAGAATTTTTTTAGACATTTCTAGTCACAGATCATCATAATATTTTTATCTAAATATTAAAAAAAGAAATCGTTATGTATTTTTAAATTTAGGAGGAAAAGTAACGCAAATTTTAAGAATTCTAATCATCAATAAAGCATTAATCAAAGATTTTTTCAGAAATTGAATAATTTTTGAACTAATAATAGTTCTACTTTAATAACTTCAATGGTTTAAAATTGATTATAAATCACTCTTCTTTTTAAAGATCGTGTAGAATAATTTTATTAAATAATATAAATCCATGGTGCAAATAAGAGGCTTCATTAGGTTCAGTAGATTTTATAAGAGAAAAACTATCCAGATAACGAATACCTTGCTAGATTTAATTATTGATTTAGACATTATCATCTGAAAGACACAAATAATTTATAGAGAAACAATTGCTAACATATTACAATTACATAGCTTAAGTGTCTCGGGAAATACCAGTTTTACTTGTTAAATTTTGATGGTCTGCAACGAATTCGACCCCGTCTTGTCATCACTCCTCTGGTGGCTGCCTGATGGCGCTTGAATGCAGGGGTGGTTACAATAACTTATTTAAGTTTATACATTGACATAAAATCACCATTTAAAATTATCAGACTGAAAAAAAAAACGAAGAATCGATACTATACACATGTTAATAGTGAAGTTAATTATTATATTCTAAGTCATGACATTATTAAGATCTCTCAAGAACTCGAACTGACCATTATTAATGAACATTATTATAATCATTTAGAATTGCTGAAATTTCCACAACCGGCTGTGCAAAAGCGGCGTATGTGCTGTGCTATGCGGCAATATGGATGGTAGCATAAATTTGCGAAGGTTTTAAAATATGAAAACTTTAGCTTTCATATAATTTTTTTTTCTTCTTTTGAAAATGAGACGGTTTTGTCTAGTTACGCGACCATATAATTTGTTTATTGAGTTCTCTTCAAATTATTTTACACAAACATGTAATTGTTGTATTTATTGTTATTGTAGGCATTTTATTAACACTTATTTTGCAATTTCTTCCATATCTCAGAAAGTTGTTTCTCTTAGTCATCAAAGGGGATTGTTTTTCTCTTCGAAGTTTATTTGTAATTTGACAGTTTTTCATTCTTATCTAAGATTTTTTTGTACTCATCCGATATCTGATTGAGCTTCCTCTGAATGTCATGCAGAGATTTACTCTACATCGACATTCAAACGATGTTTTCAAATTTCGATATTAATGCCAGTAATTGTGAGCCACTTTTCAATTTAAAAATATTTTTCTACCTGAAATTAAATATTAGTATTTAAATGAAATTAAATGTTATGGGAGTATACATTTAACTTTTGTGGATGAAATTAGAGTTTGACGCAAATACTTTGTTCATTAGAAAATATTGTGATTTTTTCACGTTTAATTCAAAACAATATATATTGTAGCGTGAATTTTAATGCTCTTATAAATTTAAATCTTAAGGAGAGTGTATATTCAATTTGAGTCGCTATGTAAATGCTCAAAGAAATTCTGTCAGTTTTTAAGTTAAGATTAAGATGAAATGAATATTCTGACAAATTTCGAATGATCTATTAAACATCACAAAGACTTTTCTAGATATTCAAAGAATTCTTTCAAAATTCCTTGAGCTAGATAACCTTTCAATACTCAGATATAAAAAAAAAATAATACTTTAATGTTTTAAGTTATAAGAACGAATTTCATACTTTCTTATTTCGTGTGGCTACTGATGACGTAATTAACGAAATATGAGGGTAAACATGGAAGGAATTCCTGCTCACCCGTAGAAAATTAGATGTGTTTATCATCATTGAAAATTCATCGTCGATTGATGCTATGATTGTAGGCGGTGAGAAGTTAACGAGGCGTTTTAACATGAAGTATTCCGCTTTTCGCTCATTTCTTCGCATCAAAGGAACTGCTCATCACAAAGGATTCTAAAAATAGAGAGCATTTTTTCTCTCTCTCAGAATTTTAAATAAAATAATTTTTATTTCATTACCATTGAAATTGATTCATGTTTCTTTCTTGCCTTTGTGGAATTCCAAAAGCTTCCTATTAGTTTAAATATATTCTAATAACAAGAACCTGAAAATAACGCTGTTTTGTTAATAACTAAAAATATATTTCTAAGACAATTACTATTTTTTATGAATATCACATTATTGTTTATTCTATCGCTATTCATAACAATTCAAAATACAGTTTCAAGTAATAAAACTGTAAATTTTAACAAACAGAATTAATGAAAACAAGGATTCTATGATAAAATAAAATTATTAAATTAAATATTAAAATTAAAGCATACGATAAAAAAAAATATATATAGATAAAGTAATATTCTGTTGAGATATTAAAATTAAAGTAAACGATAAATTATTAATCTGAATATATATTAAGAAAAATGTAATTATATTGTTGCTGTGGAATGAAAATATATAGAATCTACATATTGATCCCAGCACCTTTATTCCAAAATTGAAATGTATTTGGATCAATATAGAATATCTGTAAATAGCGAAAATGAAATTACATGCAAATGAACCTTATATCAAATAAAGAATTATTTGTACTTATACATTAAATTAATTATAATTTAAAAATTGATAATTTATATTTTAATTCTGTAGAGCTTTATTTAGTGACTCTAAAGAAAGAAAAACGTTTGCTTTCAAATTTTACTCAATATCGAAACAAAATAAAAAAAGAGAAGCAAAAAATACAAGATTTGGGTTCAGGCATCCGAAAATACCCAATGCCTTGAAGCATTCTCACAAACCCAACTCGTTCTCACTGTCTCAGAATTCCAGCTTCTCGCATAGTTCCAACTTTTGCTTTCCAATTACAGATGAGAGCCTGTAGGAGAAAAAAAAAAACGTCGGTTAGTTGTCGTTCGTGCTCCTTACTAGAGTGTTGAATTTCCATAGAAGCTGATAATATAGTTATTTATCTAGTACGCAGTCGCAGCACAGGAACATAATCTCCAAAAAAATTCAATATTTTGATAAAACAATCTTAAAAGTATATTAGATGAATTTGTTCAAAAAACACATACCTATAGAGTTGTAGAATCTGATCATCTATTTTAGGTTATTTTAGAAGTTTTCTAGAAATGAAAACAAGATTCTGGCAATAATTTGAATTAAATAATATTTTTTTTATGAATCTGCGGCATATTCTCAGTTTGAGTGATGAATAAAGCCAAGTCTCTATTTTTGAGGAAAACAATTAAATTAAGTAGGAAAGTATGATATAAGCTGCAACTTTAGTTTATTGTTTAATCTAAATCCAAACTCTGAGTATAATAGTGGATGTTAATCACTCCAATGAAATACAGTGCAGCACTACTCCTTTCTTTTACATTTTTGGTGATACTAACGAGAGAATTTTATTTTAAAATGTGAAGACAGTTCACTCTATTTTTTAGACTCATTTGCATAAATCTTCTAACTTTGAAATGGAACGTAAGTCTCTTGAAAGGAGTAGAGCTGAGGTGGCTCAGGAAGTACCAAAATTAACAGTAAAAGATGAATGAAAACAGAGTAAATCTCTACAATGGTTTCTAAAATCAATTCCCAGTAATAAAATAGCTTTAAACATTAACATATTTAGTAACTGGAAGCTTTATAACACACACACACACACACACAGCCACACACACAGTTGGCCACACACACACACACAGCTGGCCACACATTACACAATGTTTGGCCACACACACACACATTGGCCAAGGCTACGCTACTTCTGATTATCCAGCTTATCAATTTATTAACTGTATTTTCAAAGATATTGCAAAACTAATATTCTTCAATTATTCGATAGATGGTACGACGAATCAGTTTCATGTGATAGATTCTGTAGCACCTCTCATTTCCTGAACAAAACTGAGGAGCATTAGCTCTCGGCCTTCTTCAGTTCTCCTCTTTCCTGCTGTAGATAAACTCCGGAAAGCCAGGGCGCGTTTCAAAGCCCATCGCCGACATGTGATAAAATTGGATTGCCATTCATCTTCTTCGATGAACTAGTTATTTAAAACATGTCGCAGCTTTTGTAGATATTTTCCCTTCATCTCTCATTCTAATAAACGAAGTAAAACAATTTGGAGCCTCAACACCGAACTGTTAAATGCCAACACCGAATCCGAAAATGCAATAGACACCGAAGCACCAAGAGGTCTCTCGTCCAGACAGATACCACACGCACACGCACGCACGCACACACACACACACATATATGATTTACTGAAATTAAAAACTATATCTATCTCATTATTTAAGTTGCTAATCACATGAAAGATTTCAAACAAATTAATCGAATTGAAGAATTTCTTAAGTATCTTGTTCATGGAATATTCAAAAGCGGATGTTGAAACAATGTCTACGGTAACAGTGACAAGTATATAAATCTGATTCTAAATTACATGTTAACTTAAGCTATTAGCACTTAATTAAAAGTTAGACTAAATACATTAGTATATAACACATATGAAAAATGGACCAACTAGGTTGAAAACTTCGCAACAGAATCTCACTCAAGCTTGAAACACTGCATTCTATTTCAAGTATGAATGTGATTCTGTTATGAAGTTTGAAGATTGTATTGTCATGAAAGCGCAGTCTTAATGAACTGAAACATTGGATACATTAAATTATTTTATAATTTTTTTCAAGGGAATCATAGACGTTTGGAACAAAATTTTATAAAAGTATGTTTCAATTTAAGTAGATAGACATCTTAGAGAAAACTAATTTTTAGAATTTTGCAAGACATCTTAGAGAAAACTATTTTTTAGAATTTTACAAATTCTATAGTGTTATAAAACATATACGTACAACATGTTTTGTACGCATTTTATTTACATATAAAATTGGTGGTCAGACAATCAATGGCATCAATTTTACAATTCAAGAGCGAAGAAATATTAGAATTTAAATATTAGATTTCTGTAATCATAATTGATTAATAAATAAGGAAAGAATTAAATCACTTGATCTAACACCTCATGGTATTCATGAAATAACTTAATATCGTATTACACACACACACACACACACACACACTCTTAATGACTAAAATAATTCAAAATGAAGAAAAAAAATATTTAAAAAATTTATTTTTTGATAAAGCTGTAACAATGCAAATGCTAGAAGCATATTTTTCAATTAACCAGAGACGAATTTAACTGTAAGACCATATATATATCAGCGGAACGCGTGCAGTTGGCAGCGCCTTCAGAAGAAAACAGGTGTTTGACAAACCTGTTAAATCGGTTCGGGCTGAATATATCAAGAATGGGAACCGGGTAAATGAAATTCGACTAAAAACCAGATATTTATCTTTTGATATCATTAAATAGCTTAACTTTATCTTCCCAACGGAAAATCATATTTGCTTATAAAAAAACGGATTTTTCCTTATTTCTCAGAGCACTTCGTAAATTGTTGACCATTTGAGAAATTGAAGAATGTAAACAAACCTATCTCGCAAAATGGTGCCTTATTTAATATGCTCTTCATATATTATTATCTCCGTTTAACCTTCCTTATTTTCTCACGATTGAAGAATTTACAATAAGAAAATTAACTACAACTGTTTCTAACAGTTTTTAACATTTTATATTGTTCTTTGTATATATTTTTCTTTAAATACTTTTCTTATATATTGTCTGGTACACTAAGATTACATTATATTTGCTTTAGCGAGTCGTATTTTACCCGTATAAAATAGGTAATTAATTTATTTAAACAATCCCGAAGTAATGTCAACCATCAGTATTATTGAATGAAATGGTAATGGAGGGATTGAAAGTGACATATTAAAACGATTATTTTCTTCAGTATGATGGGAATGATGAGAATACAGATTCCGGATTCAAAGTTGTATAAATAATTGCCTTGATATATGTTTTTGATAAATTTGCTGCTTACAAAAACTGCAATGGGAGCCTATATGTATGAGTTTAGAGGCGAATATGCCTTGCCTCAGAATTATAAATATTTTGTAAGGATTGTAAAAACTCCTTTGAAATTTTACACTAATAAATATTATTAAATTCGAATACTGAATCAAAAGTAAATATGTGATTCAAATGTCCTTCACAGTAACGGAAAAGGTAGAACAGATGATAGAATTCTGTGTGGCGTGATGAATTTATCATCTCCCAGCATAAAATTTATACAATACATCAATGAATGTTGATGTATTTGTACTGCATTTGAACAAATGAAAGTTGCAACAGAAGAATGCATATTCTTCAATAATAGTGACAGAGATTTGCGTGTCGCCATTGATGACACATGGCAAAAGCATGGGTATCTATTTCATAATGATGTTGTCACAGCAACCAGTGCCGATGCCGGACAAGTTACAGACACATCAAATTTGTTTAAATTTTGTAAGTGCCTTCTAAGAAATAAGTTAATTTACTTAAATAGAGGCATTGCTCAGAACAGTGAGTCAAATAAAAGATAAAGGTCCATTGTGTCAAAATTTGTTTTTTTGACAGATCACAAACATCGTACAATGCTCTATACGAGGGTAAAATACTTTTATATATTATTTTTAACTTGTTTTATCTTATTACCAAACCAGTTTTTTTTCACATTTCTCTTATAATTTTGTTTCATCTATTTTTAAAACTTCATATGAGAGCAGACGTACTCTTTTTTTTAAGTAATAACAACAGTTCCTTTATTCTTTTAAACCCTGTCGCGTTACCTTGGTGATTAGAACAGATTACTTTTAGCATTTCCATTACCATTCGATCCACAAACGTTCGAGTGTCAACTCGCTTACTTACACCCTGACACTGAGACTCTCTGCTCTGAGTTTGACACTGATCTGATACGCTTGGAGTCTGGTTCTGATCTGATGGGGTTGGGTGATAACTTACACTGTCCCCTTTGCAAAACGCCCTCTACAGGTGGGCTTTAAACACCGGAGATAACACGAGTATGTCGAATATCTTGGAAATGGGGATACTGAAGCTTACAAAAATGTAATATCATTTAAACTTTATGGAGACAAATATATTGAAAAATTTGAGTTCATTAGGTACATTCATATGGTAATGGGATGTCGGTTAGCTGAACTAAAGAAAAAGTTTCTGGTAAAAACCTCACCTCAGTGAGGGTAGTCATTAGGGGGTAAAAACAGGTTAACTGGCAATATCATTATGAAAATCCAAACGTTTTATGTTTGGATTTTCAGGAAATTTTGGATTCCTTCAAAAATTTTTGCAAGTGGTTTGGACTGAATATTTTTATTTGTTGTCGAGCAATCACATCCAATGCATGGACTTTATGAAGCTGGATCTGAAAGCTGGTATGGGTTTCGTACTCAAGTAAATAAGCGAAATGTATAACATCACCAAGCTTATGCATATTACTTTACCGATTATGGAAGTCGAGAAGCCTAAATTTAGAGATTTCGCAAATCCAGAGCTGCTAAGAAAATGCTTCCGTAGGAAAACACAAAATTCTAATGAACCTGTAACTAAATGGTTTTATCTGGGTTAGTGTAACTACTGATAACTGTATTTGAAATTATCGAAATTTTAAAATGTGGTGTTTTTGATGTTGTTTCTTACTTTAATGTAGGAAATATAACTAAGTGCTATACTATCCGAGATTAGAATTCATCCTGGTCCTCTCTGTTTGAAAAATATGGAGGAATTAGATAAAGAATGTATTATAGACACAGAGCGGAAACTCTCCAAACATAATAAAAAGTTAGAAAAAGAAATAAAAACACAAAAAGGAAACTTGAAGATTCTTTTGATACAGATGAAGGTGATAATTCTTCATACAAAGTAGAATTTATTAAATTTAACTTCGTAATCACCAATAAAAGTATCAAAGAAATCTTAAAATGTGGTTTTGCAGGCTCATTTTCTTTTTTCTCAACGTCTACGAAACTTAAAAGAGTTTAATTTTTTAATGATATTTTTATAATGTTGTATTACATACTTTATCACAGGGGTATACTGATTATTATTTATTTTAGGCCATGAATTCTTGCCAAAAAGACTATTTGTGATGATGAATAAATAATTAATAAAATTTCCTCCTTTTTCACTTAGAAAGAAAATAGATAGTTAAATAATGTAAAACATGTTATTCTAACTTCCATAAAAATTTCATAATCCTATCTTGCGCCATTATCGTTAAAAAGAACTGGAGTTAGTTTCAACAGGAAATAATAGAATAGAAATAAATACAAATAGTGTTCGATTATTTAATAATTCTTATACAAACAAGTGGGGGATACGAAAAAGTTTTTCTAAGACAAGATTATTTTGTAAGTGTTTTTTACGTTATTATTTTTAAAAATATGTTGAAAAATAGATTAATTATTATTAAGAAAAATTATATATATATATTCACGTAAAAGTATTAAGTACTGCCAGTTATAAAATTGTTAATTTTATTGGTATGTTATTTATGTTCAGAATATATGAAATGTAATTTTATATATTTTTGTCACTATAGAAATATTTGACTAAAGATCTTATTTTTATGAGTTTTATGTAATATCCACATTTTTTTCAAAGATTTTCCAACAATGTATTCATATACTGATTTTACTCGAAAATTTTATTAAATTACCGTAACACAAAAGTCAATTTATTTGTAATCACTAATATCTACAGAAGATGTTATGACGTTGGGCTATTCGCGATCTTCTCTTCACTAACCTTGGGGACTTTAATTGAGGTTGATTGCAGGAAATAAACAATTTCTTCCCAACCAAAACGAAACGTGATTATGCAAATTAGAGGCAGGTAGAAATAAAGTGAAATGAGAAAATGGTATGACAGTATATAAGCAAAAGGAAGTTAAGTGAATAGAGGCCGAGTGGGACTGGCGCTGAGCGTATGTTTTGCAAGCGGTAGACGATATCAAGATTTGTTACGGGCGAGAGCAGTAGCAGAAGATTCAAGAAATCAAGTCAGCTTCAACTGGAGATGTTTTGCTAAGAGAATATTAGTTTAATAATAGTCGGATAGGTGAATTAATCAAAGGGGTTACTAAAGAGAGCAAATATTCCTTAAACATTATATTACAAAGTTGACAAATAATAAGTTGTGTGAAACTTGACTAGTGTATTCTTGTGTAGGTTATTGACTTTTAGAGTTAGTTGTATTTAACTCAGTTATGCACAAGAGTCGAGTAGAAGAAGTGATTCGCTACAATGTATAAGAATATAATTAGTTTGTTAATCTTTGAACGTATTTATGTTCTTACATCACACAAGCGTTTTGGAATGTTTTTCGAATACATTTAATTATTAAAGAATTTTATGCTAAATTTTTTTCATTCACTCGGTGGGAAATTCTTATAATATCTGCTAACGAAAATAATCTCATTATTCTGTTAATAATAAAATAGTTCTGTTATAATTAAATTCCATTATTCTGTTGGCTTTACTGTCTAGATTTTTTTTAACACAAAACTTTCAACACTGCTCAAGGAATTCCTATCAGAGAAAAATTCACGAAACACAGAACTCAAACAGTGACTATTATAGATAGTTCTCTTACTTTAAATGAAAGCATTACTGAAATAAAGTAAATGAAATAAAGCACACATTAGTTCTTATTTTAAATCGTAATCATTACGTAATCCATTTTTGGTTGAGAGACTTTTTATAATGTTCACGCTGTATAAATTCTTTCTATAGTAAGAAACCACAGAGGATATGTGTTTAGTTCTGTAGAATTGTATCATTATTTTTTGAAGGTAGCTTAATTTATATCTTTTAAATGAAATGATGAAGGATCTTGTCTACCAGCCATTTTGGTTTCGTGAACGTAATGGTAATCCAAAAGAATTTCCACAACCGCGTTCTCAAATCTGGATTATTTTCTTTATTTGAATTAAAAAAAAAAAAAAAAAAGTGAAACCAAAAAAACAAAACAAAACAAAATCTGCAGAATTATATTTCCCTCTCTTGTAAAATGATCTATTTCCATATTTAATGATTCGTTTGTGAGTTTTATGGTCTTTAAAAATATTCTAAGATATTTTCGGAAATTGGGAAAAAATGTAACTCCTGAGAAACTTTGATTATTTTTTGCTCTTTCAAATGCACTTTTTTGCATAAAACAAATAAAATAATAAATATTGGAGGACGATTGAAGAAATTACATTGGCTAAACATTATGTTCACAAAATCAAAATGGCTGATGGACGGGAGCCTTAAAATGCAATTTTTAAGACCATGATTTTAAAATTGTAAAGATTTATATCCCGATACACTTCACCACACACACAAACTTAAGTTTTTTACAATAAATGCAAACATTTCTAATCCTTGATTAGTGTTATACATTTTAAAAATAAATAAGCAATAAAGATAATTTATCACAATTAATTAAAAATGCTGATTGTTTTGAACTAAACAATTATTGAGATATCTAAGTTCGTTAAACAATGCAAAAACGCAGCAGAGTATTGCCCATTAATGCGAGTCATTATTTTCATTGTATGATAATGAATGCAAGATCCTAATTTTCCAAATTAACGAACTCTTTTACTCGAAAACGAAACTCATAAGCATTTTAAGAATGCGCTGCATTTTAAAACCACAAAAAGCAATTTTCTAAATTACCACTATATTTATTAGTGCAGCCAGTGAACTGATACAGCGATTGCTGTTTGGAAATGCTGGAAATCGAAAGAGCTTACGTGTAGGGTCCTAAGTACTATGCATACCTCGGGGAATCCAAAGTTCATTATTTAGAGACACGTGGATGTGTTGCTGTGAGCAGGCTCCATCTCATTAGCACAGTTATGGAGAACGCATACGTCGAAAGCAATTTTATAGAACTTTGGCTTCATTTGGCGTGAAAGAGACAACGATTGTTTTACTTAAAAGTAAGTACGAGCTTGGCACATTTTAAACATAGAGAAAGTGTTAGTTACTTCTGTTTAAGTATTTTCATCTGAAGAATCCAATTCGTATAAGAAAAGAAAACTATACGTTTAAAAAAGAAACTCGTATTTTTATATGAGTTTTGATTCTTATAGTTAAGCTTGTTTCATATAAATTCTTTTCCAAGCTCATCTAAACGATTTCTACGTCATCAGGGATGAGGTTCTTAAAAATCTGTTTGATAAAGAAGAATATATTTCTTCGGTAAAATTTATTAAGTAATTCTATTACATTGTAGTGTGCAATATTTTTTCATATATTTTATCCTACGCTGAAAAATATTATTCTTTTTCTAAATTATTACATTCTTTACAATATATTTAAATCGGTAATTAGAATGCATTTTTCAAAACATTGTGCTACACTTCAAAATTCAACCACGCTTATATTGGCCCAGTTCTGATTATATTATGCATGGAATTATCATAGATTTGAAATCAAAAGTAAATACTGAGTCACAATTTAAATTACTTTTGGAACAGTATTAGAATACTTATGTGATATTTTAATATTTAAGTAACTTAAATTTTCACAGAATTCAATTATGACATAATAATACTAGTTATTTCTATTTTAAATTCCTTGGGCCTCAATATATTTGTGACTGTCTTCCCTTAATATTAAAAAAAGAACCCAAACATGGGCTGTTTTATTAGAGAGAAAAATGTTCTAAAATTGTATTTGGATTTTATTACAGTATTAGAAAAATTATTTTAATATGCTATTCTTTTCTGCTTGGATAGATAATATTTTTCTACCATTAATTATATCCCATATCCCATTTCCCTTAGTATAATACTGATGATTATTTTATTATCTAAAATAAAAATGAATAGTTATTGATAGTTTGTAAATATTAAGGACGCAGATAATTAATTGGCAAAAAATGTTAGAATCAGTCGAATTTAATTAATATTCGAGAATTGCACTCATTACCATAAAAATTTACGCACCAAGAAGTAAGAGTGGGATTGTTACAAAACTTGGCATGAAAATTCGTGTTAGGAGATATGTAAATAATTAGAAATGAAGTTTGATTACGCATTGCGAAATGCCATCAAAAGGCGTTGAACTTCGTTCTCTTTGGATTATAAAACAGGTAGCCAGAGCATTTTAATCTGCTTCATTGGGTCGCTTTTTAACTAGAGATGCCATTACGCCACCATCGGAGACAATATGAGCAGCTATCAGAGTTCGAGAGGAGAAGTTTCATAGGGATGATGGAAACCGGTTAGTCAGCTCTGCGAGTAGCTCGCTCGCCACCTAGTCAATTTCTGATTTTACTGTGAAGAGGTGCTGGGACCTGTGGACAAGAGAGAGGTCTGTTACACGGCGACCATACTCAGGACGCCCTCGACAGACCAACAGTTAAGAAGACCGTCACATCATACGACATGCATGCATAGCATCTACTGTCTCATTGTATACCATCCATACACATGCAGCAACTTCACTAAGGGCCACTGTGTCAGTCCGGACCATCGTAAGGTGTCTGGCTGAAGGACAGTTGATATTACGGCGCCCGTTGCGTGTACTGCTATTGACACCTACTCAACGTAGCCTCCGTTTGGAGTAGAGTCGCCCTCGAAGGAATTGGACTGCAACCGAATGGAACCAGGTAAAATTTACCGACAAATCCAGATTCAATTAGGGCAGTGATGACAATCGTGTGTGTGTGTGGAGGTCCCGTGGTGAACGTTTCAATCCTACCTTCGTGTACAGAGGCACATCGCTCCCACGATTGGTGTGATGGTATGGGATACCATCGCATACGCATGCGGTCACCCGTAATATTGATCCACGCACTATGACAGCCTTGAAGTAAGTTCGTGACAATCTTCAGCCACATGTGTTACTATTCATGACAGGCTCTCAGGAACCATTTTTCAACTGGACGATGCTCCCCCCACACTCAGAAGGAGTTTCACATGACTGCCTCCGTTGTATTTCCACACTTCCCTGACCAGCTCGATCTCCATATTTGTCACTGATCGAGCATATCTGGGATCATTTAGGACGGCAAGTTGGACAGTCTACGAGTTTGGTCGAATTAAAGTTGCGTTTTCAGCTACTGGGGAACGAGATGACGTGGGATATCATACGGAGCTTGAATGCCTCAATGCGCGACTATATCGGATCATGTAATCATGTTCGAATGGGCTCAACAGGGTACTAAAACCTCCATTCATTTGTAATTTTTCCTACAATAAATGATTATTTTACTTTGATTTTGTAATCACTTACTTACATCAACGTTGTACTAACGTATGTAAAATTTCGTTTTATTCTTACAACTATTTCTTGGTGTGCAAATTTTTATGGCAATGAATGTATTTTTGTCTGAAAAACTGTTCTTACGGCGTTATAATGGTATTAGTTAAAGTAATACTCTAAAGGCGCCAATCTAGTAGCATATTTTGCAAAAGCAATTGCATCAGGGGGTTATTATATTTACTTAAAAGGAAAAAAAAAAGGCGATTGTTTCATACATGATTTTTTTTGGATTTCTTTAAAATTTGAAATTTTTTTGTGAATGGTCAATACATTTTAATTATACTAAAATGTATTTTTTTAAAGAATTTTTCCCATTTTTCCTGCTCACTTAGAGGGATCGTAATTTTCCCTTTTCTTTGCCTTTCAAATTTCTTTCATATTAAAATACTGAAAATGCTGTTTTAAGTGAAATTGATAATGTTTAAATTTTTCCTTATTGTATTGCTCATGAACACTTGCGTGTGAATATAATTTAGTATTTTTTTTAAATATTTGAAACATCTGAGGTGTTGAAAAAAAGAATATAATAGAAGAATAAACCATACGTAATTCTTAAATTTTTCAGGAATTTTGTTTTTCTTTTAAATGAATTTTTTGTAATACACTTTATATTTTAAATTAAATTTGTGACTTTTAATCTATTGAATGAATTTCGAAAATGTATGCCGCAGCTATTACGAATGTTCATATTATCGAATCTTTCCGGACTTTACTTGGAATGTATAAATTTCTTCCAATACGAATATCTTTAATTTTTAAGGCACTTTATATACATATAAAAATAAATTAATAATTACGTAGTAAAATGCACTCAAAATTAATACTTCAACAAAATAATAAAAATGGATTCACCCAAACTATTTTAACAACAAATTTTAATTTACTTTCAGGCCGCTATAGTACGTAAATGAACCAAGTATTTCAAGTTTGATCTTGCTTTTTATTGTGATAAAATAATTAATTTTCGTAAAAATTTTATAAAACAGTTTTTAATAAAATATAACTTAAAATCTTTTTGACAGAAAGTTCGAATATTCCATTTATCTTGGAATCCTTAAAATTTTCAGGATTGATAACCTAATCAACTACAGCTTGATTTTTACAGTGAATATCCTTTTAAGTTAAAATTAATTAATGTGTGTACCAACTATCTTTAAAACTAAATAATATAATTAATATTTTATCAATAAGTTAAAAAATAAGGATCACTTCAAACTACTTACAAAATACAAAGGAATGAAATGAAACTGATATACTTTTTACTTAAATTATATTTTAGAAAACTCAAGCAAAAATGCTGGAGATTATATTTGAAAAAAAAAAAAAAATAACTTAAACATTATTCAAAAAATGCATGTACCAAACTATAATTTAAAATTTGAATGATAATACGAGATAATGTATTTTTCAAAAAACTCTTGCAAACAATATTATCAGTAAAAATATTTTTTCCTATACATTAAAAACTGGAAAAAAATTAGAAATAATAACACAAGTATTTCTGGATAAAATTGCAAATTAGATAATAAGATTTTAATTAGAAATACATCATTTTGCATAATACTTAAAAAAATTCATTGTTAGTCATCAAAACGAAAAAATAAAATAAAATAATTCAGTGGCAATTTCGAATTTATTCATCTAAAGCTTCATTCAAATTTGTATTATTATGTTGTGAGAAAAGCTGAATATATTGTAAAACCCAATGCGAAAATTGATTTCAATTAATTGCTTAGCTCTTATGCAATAATTTGAGAGTTTAAGCGAATCGATAATATATTAGTATAATCGATGATTTTTATGTAATGTATTTAAAGTATATACTATCTGATTCCTCACATACACACAAAAGTCTTCGTTTTGTATTTTCATTACTCGCCTCATGTGATTTAAAAGATTGGGAGCGGATTAAAGTATTTGGATTATGGAACGAAAAATTTTTTTGAAAAAGAAACTCATAAAAGATAATATTTTTTGTCGTTTAACATGTTCTTGAAAAAATTATATAGAAATACCTGCATTAAAAATGCGTACAAAAAGTTATAGAAAAAACAAATGAGTGACAAGGTTGTAAAATTGGAATGTCTTGATCCCCTCTCCCAAAAAAACCCCTCTTCAATAAAAAGCAAATTTTTGTGATAGTTATTTTTATATTCGACGTATATAGGTGACTTCTGTTAAGAATTTGTCTTAAGGTTTTTATTGTATTCGATGTGCGATGCCGGTGCAAAACGCACCTATTTTCGACAAAAGATGGCGTTGTTAAGGCAAGTAGTTGCATTGTGGGCTACTATCTATTAAATGGTCGCAAAACAAAAGTAAAATTGATTCATTGGTTAGTTTTGATTTGGCAGTAAATATCAGCTAAATCAAAATTTGATTGATGTAGTGATGTATTGTAGTCGTTATTTTATGTCGAGTTGTCGCAATCGTTGAGACGAATTTGGTTTCCTCATTTAGCACCGAAAAACCAGCAACTTCCAAACACTGGATTACCTTCCGGAGAATCTGCTCCAAAGAAGGTGAAAACGGTCTCATCGGCTGGAAACTTTATCCCGACGTTTTTTGGGATGCAAAGAGCTTCATACTCGTCGAATTTTTAGGAAACGATCAATAGGCAAATCTGCCGTTAATTATCCTCCATTCTTATATTTCCGATTCCTAATATTCTATTCTTAACACATTTTTTTTCTAATCGTCCTCGTCAAGATGTTGTGAATAGAAATGACTACATTAACGTGTTTGTTAAAATTTAGAGTTTATTACTATTAATAATACATTAATACTAATAGTTGAAACTTTATTACTAATAATACATTTTCCGTAAAATTCTTGGAGCAAATCCTTTGGAATAAAATAAATGCAATAATCAAACAAATCTAATAAAAATTGAGATAGTATTACATTACCATTTTTCAACAATTGAAATTTTTTTTTAGAAAATATAGCTTTTCGGGAATCCTATTTAATGTTTGCACTTATTGTTACAAAGCAAATGAAGGATTTACCACTAGATAATTATTTAGGAGAGGAGAGATCCAGCTCAGGTGTCGTCCTCATCAGTTGACTGAGGTTTAAAATTATAAGGTCCGTCCCCAATAGCCCTCATGCTGCTTCTAGTGCGACGTGAATAAAACCAACCAAACAATTAGATAATTATCTGTTACTAATCGTAATGTTAAACAAAAGGCAGTTTTATAAAGGTAAGTTCATGAGTAGGTTTTGCAACACCGGTAAACCAGTATACTGGTTTTACTAAAGCCAGTGTACTCCCTCAAAAATATTTATAAAATCGTTATAAAAAAAATTGGAGCGTTTGCAACAGAAAAAAAAGGGAAAAATTCTTTAATAAATATTAAACCAAAAAGGATGAAATCTTGAAAAGCTTTTTGAGCCCAAGGATTGATTTATATGCATTTCTTACGTCATTATTTTTTAAAACATGTTAACAAATACAGTACGAACTTACTTATATGTTTAATAAATGTTTTCATTTTGAAAAGGTACTCATGCTTATTCTTTACTATTTTTTTCTAAAATCATTGAATTTTATTTTTATTATTTACGTTCGAAATAAAATTTAACTTGATCTGTATTTTGTTTCAGTATACAAGTATTAAATAAAATATTGTTATGAAAATTTATTTTATATTCATTGCATAAAGAATTTTTCGATAATTAATCAGTGTACCGTTTTTGCTTATAAATTTTATCAAATTATCGTTAACTAGTCATAAGTACTTTGACTGATTTAACCATTTTTATTACAGCAATCAACAAACGTTGCATTTAAAAGTTAGAAATCTTAGATATCTATGTAGTCAGATACCTCAAAAATTATGTTTTATTTTCAACTTTTTAGAGGTGAAATAAAGTGAATACAAAAAATAAATTTCTGTCGAAAATGAATGTTTCTGTGTTACGAGAATTTTTAATGTAATAAAAATATTTGAATTAAATCTGGATCAAAATTGAATTACATTTGGAAAATGGGGAAAGGGTTGCAACATTTATTAATAAAAAACCCTCCAGGACAAACGAAATGAATCTAGAATTATGTAACGTTTGAATGAGCTATAGAAATATCCCCACAAATACATAAATATTTCCTGGAATTATAGTTCAGAGAGAGCCTTTAATCTAAGATGGCACAGGCATAAATAAAATGATATAAATTGTTACAGAAAGATACTAAGTAAGAGAAGTTGAAATATTGTGCGAAAATGACTCGGACAAAAGGAATATTTGTCAAAAGGGGTTTCTAAGTAACGGAGAAAGAAAATTCATTTATAACAATATTGGCTTAAGTGTATGATAAAGAATAAAATTCCCGCAGAAGATGATAGAATTAACTAACATTTGTCTTGAGAAATGGAATCCAGATGTAGTCTTAAGTTTTCAGTCCCTAAATTTTCTTTTCCTTTTGTTGTTGGAAGCAAATGAGAAATTCTTTGTTTTTTTCTCCTTTTCTTTCACTCATTACGACGCTTGATTGAAAAATAATGCCTCCATAGCCTTAACTAGTTTACTTGTAACCAGATTTTCACAATTCTTATTTAACCTGAAAATTACGTGTATCCTCTATGTATTGTATTGTTCACTTTTGACACTGCCTCCATCCCTTTCCACGTTCTTTCACCAAAGCAAAATTTGTCAGGAAAAACCATCGGAGAAGAATTTCGATGGCTGTTATTCACACTAGGCTTTAATGGCAATTTTTACCTCGTCGTCAGAACGAAAGTGATCTTCCTCAAGGTGCACCTCTATCTTTGGGAAGAAGCGAAGATGCAAGGTTGGGAAGAAAAAAGGTGCAAGGTTGATGCTGTATATACAGATACTCAGAAACTTTATCATAGCTCGCTACTGATACAGAACCCTCCTCTCTCTTTTAATTTATTACTTTAAACAACAAATTTTGAGATTAGCTAGGCCAGATGATCTTATCGTATAGTCCTTAGTGAGTAGAGAACTCCGACTATAGAACATAATAAGATTAAGAACAATGATTCAAAGGAGAAGACCATCAATTGGTACATTCAATTAATTTATAGAAATAACACGACTAAAGTTGATAATTCTTACATGTAGGAGAATGATAGTTGTGGGACCTCACTGACTAGATTAGATTTGTTCCATCGCTTACAGAAGTTAATGAAAGTGTTTTGTGTATGACTCGCAAGTATCGAATGTTTGAAAGTGTGTATGTCAAAATCTTGGAGAGTTTCTTATTTAAGAAAAACGTCAGGAGGGATGCAAGGTAGTCACAAAGAAAGAGAAAGCGCACTTCCCTACTGAAAATGCGATTCACACTCCTGAACATTAAACGTGCAAGACTTTCTTGTGTAAATTCAAAGCGTCCAAGATGGGACCATTTCAAATTAAATCCATGATCGTGGAGAGCCACGTATCACTAGTTTAACCTTATCTCCATTTGAGTCGCTCTATTCTTCAGTTTTGAGCCCACTAACGGCGTCTGAAAAAAATAAAACAGATGCATTACATAGAAGAAAAACAAAGACTTCAAGAACAAGATATGTAAGAATTGAGTAACATATACAAATTATAGCTATGGATGTATTATTTTTCAGCCACGTAATTCCTTTTAGACAATTTAATTTTTGAGATTGTTATTGCTGAATTCTGATAAAGTTACTGTATCAATAATTATAATGGAGGACGCTTTAAAAACATTCTGCTTAAGAAATCTTATTGTTATAATAATAAATATGTCTCGTTTAGCTGATAAATATAAATAAAAAAATCATTTTGTTTGCCATATAGTACTAAGAATCACTCTCTTTTAAATGTTTTCTAATATTTTAAACTTGCTTCGACAACTTTACCAAAGAAGTTAATAGAGAATTATTGATTTTTTTAAAGATTTTATCTAACTCTTATTTTTTAAGACAAGAATAATCGGAATTCTCTACTGTAAAAAGATCAGGGAACTTCTTGTTGTTCATTAACTTTCATTTTTGCTCCCAAAATTGAGTATTTACTTAAGAGTTATAAAAGCTCATTGGTATCATATATTATTTTTATATTCTATATAGATTCAAAATTAGATTAAAAACGGGATGTTACTTTGTTGTAGAATAATTTTGTTTTGTAAACTCTTGAATCTAATTCTTACGTAGTAAGAGATTTTTTTTGCAGAGCATTTTAAATGAAATGAAAGTGATGAAAAAAGCATATTTTCATATTTATAAAAGTATTAGGTCGTACGAAAAGTTCATGCGATTTTTAGAAGGTGATGTAAGAACAAGTCTTAATATATTAGAAGGATTGAAAACAAATGACATGTGTACATATTTTAAAAGACGGTACTTCAGGCATTTTTGGTAAAAAGTTTGGTTACAATACATTAAGTGTAGGTAGTTTTATACGCCCTGAAAATGGAATCAAATAAATTTCATTATAGACATTTAATTTTCTTTTACCAGAAAGGGAAAAAATGCCACACAAGGGGAAAATAAGAAATGTTGTGTTTATTGCGAAGATGCTGTAGCTTAAAGAACTGTACAGTAGAGTTTTCTTAGGTTTAAAACTGGTGATTTAATCCTTGAAAATCAAGAGCGGCCGTGTAGACTCTCCATTAAAGCTGAAGATCAAATTAAAACACTGATCAAGAAACTCACGCTATACTACATGTAAATTAGTAGAAATGATAAAAATACCGAAATCCACATTTCACGAGTATTTTGTGAAGCCCTTTTTTACACAAACCGATTTGATGTATGGTTTCCCCACGATTTAATGAAAAAAAATCTGATGGATTGTATTTCCATTTGCGTCTCGTTCTATAAACCCAGCAAGGAGACCCCAGTTTTGAAGCAAGTAGTGACAGGACATGAAAAATAGATAAAGGTCTTAGAGAAAGCGGAATGAACCAGTTTTAGCCTCCCCAAAAGTCGTCCATCATCCGAAGAAGGTCCTGTTCTGTGTCTCTAGTAAGATTGGAAAGGAATCTTGCATAATGAACTTTTACCAAATAACGAAACGATAAACTCTGAAAAGTATTGCTCCGAATTAGAGGAATTGCGACACCAATTGAATAAAAGCACCCAGAAATAGTGAATTGGAAAGGTGTGTTTCATCAGGACAATGCGCGGCCTCTTGTGTTTTTGACTGCTCGAGAAAAATTGTCAGAACTTGATTAGGATGTTCTACCCCTCCTACCATATTCACCAGACTTCGTACCTTCAGATTTCATTTCTATCATTTCAAAATTCCCTTTTTGGAAGAACTTTACTCTCTGGCCGAGATAGAAATCACAAAGGAAAGATTTTCTACAAACAACCTGAGAGGTTCTGAAAGGACACAATTTTCAATTTGCCTAAAATATTCAGAAAGGTCATGGAACATAACGGCACCAATATTATTTAATTAATGTATGGCAAAATTTAAATGTGCAGCTTTTCAATTTTCCTCAAAAACGAGAGAAATAAAATTGTCAACCTTTTTCACCCAACTGATGATCGAATTGCTGATTTTGGTTTGTAGAAGCTTGTTAAAAACTTTTCCGCATCAATAACATTTGTTACAATATATAAAGAATACTCACAATAAAAATGTTAAACAGTGATTACACTTCAACTTACTTATTTTGCGAAAGAAGTGCCATCTCAGGTGTCATCATTGTGATTGACTGAAGCTCAAAGTGACGAAGTCCGTCTCCAATATGTAATTATGAGATTCAGTCAATAGTCCTTGAGTTACTTCTAAGTGCGATGCTAATAAAAAATCAACTATCAATTAACATATTTGTAAATATCTGATTTCAATAATATAATACTGAATACAAAAACATGAATAAAAAGCAAAAATATTTTTTTTAAGAGTGGAATTCGATATAAATATTTTATTTACATATCAATGAGCTACTAAAATAAAACCTTTAACTGCGACATATGCAAAACACCATTTGTCGTTTATAATATTAAAAATCGTTATTCTTCATATTAACTAAAAATTTTGTAATGATTTATTTTTAATGCTCACAGCTTCTTTTTAGAGATATTTTATCTGTATTTGAATTTTTTTGGTATTTCTGCAATTTTGTGACCGCAGTAGTCTAATGGTCATGGTTGCGGACTCTCAGCCGGCGGTTTACGTCCAGTCGTGGGCTCGAACCTTGATTCCATCAAAGAACTGGGCAAAACTGGGGCTTAATGGGTCTATAAAACTAAGGCTAATGCACGTTAAATCTGCTGGGATCCAAAGTCCTCCCAATGGCGTGGTGTGGAAGTTAGGAGGTGGGGACCAGATCAGGTGTCGTCTTCACTTCACCGAGGTTCAAAATTACGAGGTCCGTTGCCAGTAGCCCTTGTGTTGCTTCTTGTTCGACGTTCATAAAACCGTTCAAAAAAATTCTGCAATTGCTTATAGTTTTGCTGTGAATGATTTTGTTGAAGCATTGATTCTGAATTCATTTCTATTGTTGCAGTCTACGATTTTCCATTCGTGTCTTTCGAAGATTATAAGAATACTGCGCAAATTATTAAAAATCCTAAAAGAAATTATTTCCGGAAGATGAGAAAATTTATTGAACAACGTTTCATATAACTGAATAATATAATAAATAAAAATTGACCACTATCAGCAAATTTTGAAATTTTTTTTAATAGTATGTTTGTTCACATCCAACTTTGCAAGAAAGATGTTTCTAAAGAAAACCCATCAAACTTAAATATCTGAGTTAATTTTGAATTAAATAATGAAATAAATATAAATATTTTTGAACAGTTATCTCCATGTTGTGAAATATAATTTAGAAAACTATTTTGTTTTATTTTTGACGTAATAAACACCTTCAACTAACATATTACTTAGAAATATCATTGCAGATGGCATGGTTGACAATACGACATGACTTCTTTAACATTCACAGCATTTGTACACATTGCACCGATATGATTAAAATCGCGTCTCAATTCAAAGTAAGTCATAGACGAAAGTGGCCTCATTGCATTCAATTTCTGATATGCTCTTACGTCGGAACGTTTGTTATTGATTGATGATTATAAAAATAGCTTCCCACGATGTTTAAGCTAGGATGAGAAATGTATCTAAATAAAATTCATCACGCGCCTTATGGAATACGGTGCAGTTGCAATCCTATTTGAGATTAAGGTATTGACAGAAAGATATTTAACTTGTTTAGATTTCGATATATTAAAATGATAAGATTATTTAAGTTTAAATTGTAATTTATAATGAATGTATCATATTCAGTAGTATCTCACAATAAAGGAAATCCCTCAGACCATACATTTTGTCCGTTTTAGAGGTGTCCCTTAATACGAGGTAAATACCTGTATTAAAGGATTATACAACTTAAAAGACTGGGACCAACAATATTGTTCCTTAACTAGAGGTGTCCTTTACAGGAGGTACTACTGTAGTATTTTCTCGTAAAATTCTTTAAATAATATATATACTTGCTGGAGTACTCTTTCTCCACACAGATTAATTTTTAAAATAAAAACATGGTGAACGAGTTTTTGGATTAAGTACTGACTGTGCAGTCATGTGTGTATGTGTTTGTGCACACAAACATGAGCACATAATGTGTAACGGCGCAGTAAATCTCCTTAGTGGAGGGGGAAAGACCAAAAAAAAAAAAAAAAATCGAGCACACTTTCTCACTGATTGTGTAATAGAAATTTTCATGAAATTCACTTTTTAATGCTTTCTAAGCTCTTTCTTATTAATGAGTTTTCTACTCACATTGTATGCCTAGGTCAAAAATTTAAAAGCTTTTTTCTCACATTTTAAAGCCCTCAACTGAACTGAAATATTCTATAAGCAATTGTTTTGGAGGCTAATACAATAATTTAATTATAATTAATAAAAATTAATTAATTATAATTAATTATTTAAAGATTAAATTTTACTTCACGTTTCTCGCCAAATCGCCTAATCCGTCGCCAAGGGGAAGGGGTCATTGCTTAAATTCTCCTTTGTTAACTGGTGACATCTCCGTGAATCCATTTTTTCTTTGTAAGAGAAGCGTTACAGGGAAGCATCAACTGCAAAACAGACAAATGTTACTTAAAATTTAAGATGCAAAAAATTATGTTACGCAAAGTGTGAATTTTTTAGAAAACCCATGTTTAAAAAACTCATTTTTACTGATGTTATTTAAACTGTTAAAACATCCCCAACAGTATTTTTGGGGAGTGGGGGGAAGGGGTAGTGTGTCTGATTAAAGATTGAGATTTGAATAAAAAAGCAATAAACCAACAATTAAAAATTCATTTTTATATTAGATTTGATCTGGAACGAAAACTAATGCAGCTTCGTAGATTTTAATCGATTTCTTCGAAAAAGAGGATTTCTTCAAAAATATCATCAGAGATAAATTTGACAAAAAAAAAAAAAAAAAAAAAAAAAATGTGCTTATGGCTTCTTCCACATATCTGCAAAGCATTTAGCCCTAAAAATTTCGAGAGAAACGATAAACAGTGTGGATATTTGTATAATACATAATAACTGTTAAATATTTATATATTCCACACACAAACATATTCAAGTCTGAGATAGATTAAAAAATTACTTTATCTCATTTTTTGAATATAATTTCTTAATTCTTTTCTTTTTATATACGATTTGCCAACTTGTAATTTTTTAAATTATTCGTTTTATACTTAATTTTTTGCTGTTTAGATGTTTAGAATGCAATTTTGAATGTTACTTTCAGTAATTTAATGATTTTTTACATTACAAATTTTTATGCTTTAAGTTATAGATGATTACAGATAATCCAAAATTAAAGCTTTAATGTTTTGTAATTGTGATTTTATTTTACTGTATGTTTTTCCAATTTTATAATATTTGTAATGTATTAATATTAATACATTTTCATTTTTTCAAAATTCTTTTTATTTATTACTAAGATCAGAAAATAAATGCTTAGAAATTTTAAGAGATAGTGCTCGTGGCATCGAAAATGGTTCGTTTTTAGTAAGCACCAGGGCTCACTAGACAGCTAAATCTCAGTAACTCCTATACGTGATTATGACGCCTTTTGCACCTCATAAACTTTTCTTAACTTTTCCGGTCGATGAGACCATTTCCCCCTTTTTTGGAAAAAGTACATCGGAAGCAACTCAACATTTTGGTTTTTGCTTGATTTCCGGTGCATAATGATGAATCTGGGTCTCGCCGACGGTGACAACTCGACGCGGCAACAATCAGATTTTGGTTTAGCAGCAAAATGGGTACTAAATCAAAACTAACATATGAATCAATGTCAAATTTGTTTCAACTCCCCTTAACAGATGGCAGAATCTAATGGTAACAACAATTTACCTTTCTGATGCCCTTTGTCTTCAAATACATGACGTTTTTGAACAACTCTCGGATAAATGATTTGTAATTTATATATATGTAACAAAGTTATATCCAATTAAAATAAATAATTATATCACACACACACACACACACACACACACACACACACACACACACACACACACACACACACACACACACACACACACACACACACACACACACACACACACACACACACACACATGGAATATACACAGCCATAATTTAAGTTTGCTGCGGAAGCTTGTAGGTTCAACTGCGATATGAGATAAAAATGGTTGAAAACCATTGCTCAACACATTTGATAAATTGTCATCGCATGAACAATTATATGATGCTATTACACAATTCTCAGTACAATCAAAGTCTCGAATTCCATCGCAACAAAAGGTAGAAATGTTAAGATAGCCATTCTAAAAATAGTTAAGACCCACCACAGGCAAGAACTCAATCACCATTATAAACACTACGAACATTTATCAATGTAGCGGACGAAAATTTCTCCCCACCATTTCCACTCGTTGTAATTGCTTTGGTTCTCTTCACTTGCAATTTGACCCGGCACCTTAACGTGATGGGAAATGCAATTCAATTAAGGGGCCCTCCCGTCTCATTAGTACTCGGACCGGTGTCCGGGATGTCGATCCTTGCACCATCTTCTCGGATACCTGATGGATGAAAATGCTTTCCCATTCCTCTTGGGCGTCCCCCTGACGGGGATATACCTATAAGATGATACGTAACGGTGTGTGAAGTTAAGGTTGTGCCGTTTCATCGATTATGATGAGGCTTTCTTTCTTTGTTTGGGTTTTTTTTTACCTTCTGGTTGGATTGTTGGTGAAAGGAAAATTGTTTCACTTTAGGAGGAGGTAGCTGAGAGATGGTGTATACGATAAAGATTTAGTATTTAATCTTCAGTGATACACGCTTTTATGAAAAAGTACAGCATATGCAGTCCGAAAGTTTTCATTTATCATAACAAATTTTGTTCATGGAAAATATTTCTTTCTTTCTCTGTTTCTTTAATTGAAATCTCACCTTTCATTCTTTTCAGTTATTTTTAATTTAAATTTAAGATTTATGTTACGTGAGTCGGTACAAAACTAAAGATGGTATACTTCGTATAATAGGCGTATATTTTTTTGTATTATTTTTTTTTCAAAGAAATATTTAAATTATGTCTAAGGACAAGGTAGGAGACAGTTGGGATATTAGCGATTTTTTCTTCACAAACGTGAGGGAATTCAGTATTCATTGGAAGCAATCCATTATTTCGATTGTTGATTGATTCTTGATGTGTAATGATAAACTTGGGTCGTATTGACGATGACAAATTAACGTTAGAACGACGAGAACTTGTGACAAAGGGCTATTCACGATTTTCTCTTCTCTTTATATTAATATGTGAATTGTATAAAATTACAATTTATTCGCAATCAAAATGAAACGCGATTGGACAAATAGATGAATATAAGAATAGAAATGAATTGAAGTAGAAATAGTGAAATAGAATTGAAAGGAAAAATGAAGGGAGATAGAAGATAACGTCAGGCTATAAATATTTGCAAGTTGTAATAAGGCATCGCAATTAATCTTTTATATTGAAGCGAATATTAATTAAAGAATTATTTACGAGAAGTGGTTGAATCAGAACGAGTGAATTGGTAAGCTAAGATTTTAGTAGTTGATCCTAATTTATAATTGACGAATTAAATGAGATTATTAAGTGAGTGAAATTAGCTATTATTCCTTGATAGATAAAGTATTTTATCTTGTTTTTATGTATCTTAAATTGGAATTTTTTATTTATTGACAGTTTAATTAGAAAGAAAAATGGAAGTTGAATTATATAGTGAAGAAAGGCGGACATAAAAAACTTGACTCGGCAGCAATCAGATTTTGATTTGGCAACAAATGGCTTCCAAATTAAAATTAACCGTTGGATTAGCGACAAATTTGTTTCGGTGACGTTTAACTGATGGCAATAGACTATGATAACACCAACATTTGTTATCAAAATACCATCTCTTATCAAAATCAAGTACTTTTTTTTAACTACACTTATAATAAAACCTACCAACATAAGACAATGATATAAGTATGGAGTTTTTATATTAATTTCATTTATCGCGCTGAATTTTTTAAAACGTTTGAACACTAAGCTTATAAACATGCCTTAAAAAGTGCAATTACTTCTTGAATAAATTAAGCATTCTTGTTATCCTTAATTTGTTAGTATTTATATAAGTATATATTTATATAAGGATAGTTTTAGTATATTAGTAAGTATTTATATAAGCTTGTTTAATTTTAAATCGGTTTAGAAACATAATTAATCATTATTAAAAATTTATAAAATGGAGGAATAAAGATAAATAATACAAATTAAATCCAAAATTAGATTTTTAATTAATCAAATTCTTCTGATATGATTAATTAAATGGGTAAAAATAGTAATTTATAACATAAATGATAAGGATGGTTTCGTTGGGAAAAATAAGTTTTTATCAGCTCAATAGTTATTTTTGTTTTGAATACATTCCCCGAAAAAAATATAACAATCTTTTAAACTAAAAGTTCTAACAATTGATTAAAATTGTACATGTTTACCTTATTTATGTAATTCTATCCGTTGTAACGTCTACTCTGTGTTAAGAGTGACTTACTTCATTTTTCAATGTGAAATGCATTCATTATTCTTCTATATATAAGAGCTTTTGATTTATTTCTCAAACTTCTAGAAACATTCTTCATTTCTATCAACAAACTTATTCATAATTCTCATTGTATCATTTCATAGATACCGTTACAATAAACCGAAATTCATAGGCAGTGCTACGACAACGAAATATCAAGCCATAAATTCACGCGATATCCTCATCTAGTGTTCTGTTCGAGCCAACAAGTCACGTCCGCGATCGCCATTGGACCACAATAAAATACAGCCAATGGAGATCGTCCCAATTGATTTTGATTGACGCCTTACTTCTCCGAAATCTATAGAAAACGGAAATACACTATTTTGATAAGAAGGAGAAAAAAGGAAAAAAAAGAGACCTATTCATCTTTCCCCCCTCTCTTTTATCTTAACTTCGTCCGGAAACTCCCCTGCAATATTTGTCATAGCGAAATCGGAATCGCAAGAGTGCTTCTCAGGATTTTTACGTAGAACATAATTGCGATTTCGAATATCCTGCGGGGCATTTTTTGACCTGCATCGAGTCCTGTCTTTACGAACAAAAGTGGTATGTTTTTATAGAGAGGATTTACCTCTCGTAAGAATACAATTCATAATAGGGATGCAGCTGGGAATTGGTGGGGAGGATCAGATACATAGCTTAATACAGCACAGAACATCTAAGAATGGCAAATCCTTGACCAATAATTGGAATCTTTGTTAACATGTGATAGTTCTTGCTGTGAGATGATACGTGTTTTCTATCAAACTTTTGAGCGAATTATTAGTAGCGACCGATATCGATACGAGTCTTGATTAAAAAGAAATGCCTCCCAGGCTATTATTTCTTTACTTGTAACCATATTTTCAAGATTCTTGTTGTACCTCAAAATTATATCTATTTTTTATGTAATGCACTGGGTTTCTTTGTTCCGAGGTATCGATAGTATGTTCAGAACGCAAGAAGATAATGATCCATATGGAGATGAGGCTTAATAAGAGAGGTGTCATTGCACTCTGCACTATGTGTTTTTCATTTCTTCCCAAGGATGAAAGCTCCTCAAGATACATCACTTTACTTTTGCCGACAATGTTAAAGCTGCCAACAAAACTTAGTGTCGATAACCACCACCGGAAATCTTCAATTGGTTTGTGGGATATTTACGCGTTGGTGTAAGTGTGTGGAAAAGCCTGAGAAATATGTGAAAAATGCATTACACAGAAGATATACGTAGCTTTCATGTGCAATAAAAATTATAAAAATCGGATGATAAATAAGATTATGTCTATGAGCCGGGTGACAAGTATAAATGTTATGTCTTTAAGTTAAAGTTACAGTCTGTCCGGGCCTAAGAGGTCCTATAAGGTGGTAGTACTCATCTCCGATTGGGTAGCCTTTAGGCTTTGAGCACCAATTACTGGCAGTAGAACATGGAAAACGACCTGCACGATGGACGATTCATCTCGACCAAAGAAGACTCGGATCTGTTAATCATGAATGAAAACAATTTTGCTCTTCAACTCTAAAGGAGTGGTTCACGAGGAATTTGTACCATCTGGACAGACAATTAATTCACAATTTTACTTTGAAATGCTCAAAAGTTTTAGGAAAGGTGTGAACCGCATCCGTTCAGATATCACCGGCAGCTGTATCGTCCACTACGACAACGCTAGGCCTCACATAGAGTTGGTGGTGATTGGGCATCTATCCCATGAAAATATCACTGTCCATCCCCATCCACCATACAGTCCAGATTCAGACACCAGCCATAAATTTAAGATGGAGTAAAAGGACACCATTCGGTTCAGTCAAAAATGCTCAAGAAGCCTGGATCACAAAGCTTCGAAGCATCTCGTAAAATAAGTTAACACAGTACTATGGACAAAAGCAGGACCATTATGCTTGTATTAATGTTCAAGGCTTAATACTTCGAAAAATATTAGGTATGTTTCATAGTATGTCCAATAATATATAGTTTGTAAAATTTTTTCTCTACACTTCTGAGACATACCTTGAGTATCACTTTTTTTTAGGAAATTTAGTCTTCTGGATTTCTTGTTTATAAAGTACTTTATATGTCATCATTCGGGTATATACAAGTCTTGTTTGAAAAGTAATGTCACCATGGCCATAACTTCTTAAAATTTTATCCTTTGTTCACAATTCTTTTTGTATCTGAAAGTTATACCTACATGTATCTTATATATATTGCATTATTCACTATTCGACAAAGAACCCTCCCATTTCACGCACTTGCTCCAATACGTAACTGGTCGAGCATACTCCTCATAGACAAATTCCGATGGTCATTGTCCGACCAGGCCTTAATGGTTGCTTTCATCTCTTCGCCAATACGAAAGTGATGTCTCTTTAGGTGCTCATCAGTTTTTCGGAAGAGGTGAAGGTCCCAAGATTGCATGCAATAATGTCTTGCTGCAACAGCCTCATTACCAAGTGAATATAAATCTTCATTTCTCAGCAAAAACAAAATACATTTGGGAAAAATGAAAAACACATTACATAAAAAGTTACACATAACTTAAATTTACAACAAGTAATTCCAAAATAGGATATTAAATAAAAATGTTATAACCGTGGAGACATTACTTTCCAACTAATCCTCATAAGATGTATGAATTCTATTGTTGAGATTTCGAATACGGTACACAAGTAATGAATTTTCACATAAATAATTTTTTGTTATGGATGGACTTGGTGAGTGTCACCTTATAAACTTACCAATTCGATGCTTTGATGAATTGATTTTGAATATAAGCTATTTGTTATACTAATTTATAGAATTTGAGAAGAACAGATATATATATTTTTTTGTTTTACCTCATGATCAGTTACTGTGTACATCACCTTACGCAACAAAGCAATAAAAATATTGCCTCAGTTCAATTATGGTAAGATTTGCAGCCACGATTGAGTTTCGAGGAAATGTTTCAACTCCAAATTTCTAAACAGTAATTTGACCAGAAGTTTAAAATTTTGAAAGAGGATAATTAATTTGATATAAATTATTAGAAGATTATGTAACTGACAAATTTTTTTATCCTTATTTTTAATTTCCGTAAGAAATAGGACTTGAATTCATGAAAAATTGCTTACTGATGATTAGATGTTCTTGGGTGGTTAGATATTTTTTGTTTTACTTATTCTTTTTTGTATAGTTTATATGGTGATTTTTTAAAATTTATAATTGATTCTCTCTCAATTAATTAAAGGTTAGTGTATTATGTTTTGAGTGTAGATTTACTTACAGATTTCAGATGACGTCCTAAAATAATTATATAAATAAGAAATAATACAAACGGAAAGTGTTCTAATGGATGTAAAAAAATTAAACACTTTAGATCTTTATTTAAATTACTAAGATTTTCTTTGCTTCAAAGAGGGAAACATGGATTCGCTGTTATTTTAGGCCAAATGGAAAGAGCTTCATTAAATGTTAATATCATAATTAAAACTTTTTCTGAATTCAACAGTTTGAATATATGTTTGTTTTCGGAATGATTTAGCTATCTTAATTCATTAATATTTTTGAAAAATAATATAGAAATAAAACAAATTGCCTATGATTTTCTATGAAAAAAATTATCACTCTTTTTAAGTGTTTTTAAGCTTCCGATTTGATTATTTTCAAGTCTTAACTGTTGTCTGTTAATCTTAAACTAGGTAATGCTTTGTGTTAAACAAATTAGTTTCTAAATTCTTGATTCTCAATCTTTTTTAAGTTAAGAATTGCTAAATTTGGATTTTTACTCGGAACGTTTACAACACAGTATAAACTCTTAGGAAGAGGAGATCAACCTTTTTAAAATAAGAACAATGAATAAAGGACAATTCTCAAAAAATAACTTCATTATCGAAGAAAAAAAAGCCATTGTGTCACAAGCGTATTATGGTAGCAGGATTGGCCTAACCTATTTCAAAGTGTTATTTTTATAAGAAAAAAAATTGCATTATATTTATTGATGCAGAATATTTATAATTTTTTTTTGAAAACTTTAATATGATACACGATCTTGGTAATCTTAGAAGATTTCTACAATTTATAAATAATAAAACCATTCTCCTCTTCTCTTTTAAACTTCCCTGATGTAGATATATAAGACGTATAAAATGACAATAAAGATGTTAAAGCCCTTTTTTGCTAGACCAGGTATTAAACTTTAACAGAGAATATTCTCGGTTCTATGTTTCTCCCTTTTTCTCTTCCCCCCCCCGTATTTGTTAATTTTATTATTTAAATCTTTTTAAAATTTTAAATATTTTTTTAATTAATAGGTTTTTTTCAATCTATGGATGGTGACATATTTTTAATTTTGGCTTGATCTCTCTCTTTTTTTAATTTTTTTAAGTATGTTATTTTTTAGTAAAAATTTGGCTTTTTCAATTTGTTGATATATTTCTTTTTCAATATATTTTCTATAATTTTTTTTTTGTTTAGTAATTTTAAGCGAACAAATATTTTTGGTTTCTTTAAATCAATCAATTTATTTGTATTGCTTCATTTAAGTTCTTCAATCAGCTTTTACTTTGGAGGCGAATTCTTTCGTGGAGTAGAGTACGTATGCGCGCACACGGCGTTTTCGTATGAAATTTGTGTACTGTTTTGTATCTTTTTAAAAGTAATATTTGGTTTATTTTTAACAATTTATTAGTTTTTCCCTCATAGAATTAGGTAATTAATTATTTTCTGCAATTATCTTTGTCGTCTTTAAATTTTTTTCAATATTTTATTTTGATGGCATGTCATTGGTAAATATTTTTTTACATTTTGTTTTATAGAATGCTTACTTTTTTGATTAATTTTTGGTTTTATGGATATTACTCTTTTTATTTAGATGTTTAATTAGTTTTACAATACTTTAGATGTATAGTTATATGTAATTTGCTTCTTTTTTGTAGTGAATTGAAAATATTTACAATGTTTACCTTATTTTTTTACAGTAGATTTCCTGAATTTGTGGATTTTTGTTTTGTTACTATTTTTTTGTAATATAATTCAATGAAGTGTGATGATTTGATCAGTAATTAGTCGCCTATAAACATACATTATTTATTCCAAAGTGTGGGACAGTATTGAATGCATAGTTTCCAGTATTCCAAATTTTGCTTTTCCAACTCTTTGCTTTCTTTTAAATTATTTGATTTATTAATAATTTGCTTTGAATTTTTGAGTTTTTAGATTTTAAATTTTATATTATTTCATTAATTAAGTAAATTTTTCTCTGAATTAAATAAATATTAATTCGTCTATAATGATTTCCTTAAATATTTTGTTTTTATTTCTTATAAGAGTTTTTATTTAGTGTTGGATTTTCTTTGATTGATATATATTGTGATTTGAACTATATATATATATATATATATATATATATATATATATATATATATATATATATATATATAGTCCACTCGATGACTGTCGATTGACTTTATGGAAATGATGGAGCCATGTTTCATCCATTGTCACATATCGACGCAAAAACTCGGTTTTATTACACTTGATCATCTTCAAACACTGCTCCGAATCATCAACTCGTCGTTGTTTTTGGTCAAAAGGGAACTCGCGCGACACCCACTTTACACAGAGCTTTCTCATACCCAAAGATTTGTGAATGATATGATGTACACGTTCAGTTGATATCTTTAGAGTATCTGCTATTTCATTCAATTTCAATTTACGGTCATTCAAAATCATTTTGTGGATTTTTTTAATGTTTTCGTCGGTAACCACCTCTTTTGGGCGTCCACTGCGTTCACCGTCTTCGGTGTTCATTTCACCACGTCTAAACTTAGCATACTAATCCTTGATGGTTGATTTTCTTGGGGAAGTGTCCGGAAACTCGGCATCAAGCCAAGTGTTTGCTTCAACTGTATTTTTTCCCTTCAAAAAGCAATATTTTATCAACACGCGAAATTCCTTTTTATCCATTTTTTTCATAATAACAAAAGTTGCTTCACTCAAAATGCTATAATTCACAAACTAATGATCCAACAGCTGTCAAATTTATACACGCATCTTTTGAGGGTTAGGGCTAATTAAAAAACATATGGATTTAATTCTAGTAGCGCCATCTATGTGTCAGGCCGGGTACTTTTCAATTGACCTGTTAGTAGTATATTTAACTTCGAAATACCACTCATGTCACTAAAATTTTAATTGTTATTCACGTTTGTTAATTGCAATTCTATGTAAAAATCCTTTTACATTGTATTTATTCTTCTTTTGAAATAACGTTCAATTGCTTAATTGACTTTTTTGAGAAACAATTGGTTTGTAGAGCATTAGTTTTTCTTGAACCGGCGGTAAACCACTGCTTCAAGTTGTGATATGAAGTACTGTGAAAATTAGTAGACTTAGCGGTTAACTCAAACACAGTCTTCGTAATCTGATCAAGAGAGAGAATCTGGGTTCCCAAGTTTACTCTCAATTACCCATCATTACGGTCTAGTGTTATATCCAAAAAGCTAAGCAACTGAAAAATATTCATGTCAAAACAATTAGATTGGATTCATTTTGATAAAGCCCCCGCAAAGATATTTCCTCCCTCTTAGCTTTTATTATTTCTTAACCTTTAAAATTCTTCTTCAGTATATAATGTAATAAACATCAATAAAAGCATAATATAATGCTTTTGTTTGAATTCGAAATAAGAGAAATTTTTAAATTATTCAGTTCAGCCATTTACGTTTCATTTCGACTATAATATGTCAAATATATTAACGTGCCACGCACGTATTATGTATATTATTTTAATAGTTTGGCTTCTAAAAATCAACAATAAGCTTACGACGGCGCACGAAAGATATTTGAATGATATTTAATAAATTAATAAGCAATTACAAATGATACGAATTGCAACATTTTTGTCGACAGAATAGCAAATGAGTAAACAAAATTTCCTTAAACTACAATTCTAAAGTGTTATTTAAAATGTTTAAGAAAAAAGCCTAAAATCATTCAGTAGGAAAATTGAAATATAAATTATGCCTGATTTAATCATTTCCTTGCTAAAGGATAAAGAACAGTGTAAGTTTATTGTGTTTGATTTCCTGCCATGTTTAAAATAATTACTTTTCAGGACATCGGATAGTTATCAATAACTAATGATAGTCTCCCTACTAAATTGCCTCAGAAATGAATTATTATTTAATTATATGGACTCAAATAAGCTCTCAGAAAAGGATTGCTTGATTAATCGGATGAGTATTTAATAGCGGGCTTTCTTGAATTAATTTCAGGAATGAGAATTATGACTTGCCCCTGTATCGAGGAAGGATTTTAGAGGTATTATAGGGAAAAATATGTCCGATACTGGAATGTCAGCGGGAATTTAGTGAGGCTTCTTTAAGTAGATGGAGTAATTAATATAAAGTAACAAAAATAAATTCTTATTTCACAAGTATTTTTAGATTTCAAAAGCTTGGAACGTTTGGACCAATCAAAAAAGGTTTTTCTTCGAATAATTAAAATGTGGAAAAATTTGAATTTTGTACAGAGCATTTAGAAGTATAAAAGAGATAAAAGGAAAATAATGAAGCACTGATATATATTGATTAAATTATAAATTTGAAGTCATTTCTTGAATATGGAGATAATTTTGATTTTTGTTTAAATATATACTCTACTGGCTATTAAAATTGCAACACCATGAAGGAACTCAAATGAAAAAAAGATATTTATTGCACGTAAACAGAATGACATGAAGAAAAAAAAATGATTAAATTTGCAAGCCTTTTGGGGGTTTACAGGGGTGCGAAAATAGCTACCAAGCCTGGTAGCTAAAACAGCCTTTACCCAGTTTGACATGGAGTCGAACAGGACCTGCATGACAGAAACGGGCAACTCATTCCATGCTGCTCCAAGTTTGTGCCACATTTCATCAACCGTATTAGCTGGAGAGGAGTGGCGGGCCAGTCTCTCATCAACCCATAACAAGATGTTTTCAATGGGTGACAGATCTGACAACCATGTAGGCCAGGACTACAATCGAATACCCTTTCTATCGAGAAGGTCAGGACACAACGTGTAACATGTGGTCTTACCTTATCTTGTTGGAAGATGGAGATTGGTGGGCCTTAAAGATAGGGCACAAATCACACTGGAAGTAAGATGTCAGATATATACCGATCGTCGTTCAAATTACCATCGCTCCGAACTAGAGATGGGCGTGTCGTGTACCCAATGGCTGCCCAAACTATCACACCAGGTACAGGCAGTGAAGCAATAGGTGACAGAAGCAGGTGACGAGCGATTTCCTCGGAGCTTCCACACAGATATAGAGCCTTCAGAATATTTCCTGCAGAACCGAGAATCGTCTGAAAAGACGACAATGTGCCACTCCAGTATCCAGCTTTGTCGTTCGGTGCACCAGAGTCGCCCACTCTCTCTCTCTCTCTTCCCCGACATTGTCATGGGAAGCCGAAGTAATGGTCGCTGTGCTGACAGTCCACGCAGCGGCAAACGTCGTCGCACCATACGAGAAGGAAATGGGGGTGCTGCATCGAGTGTTTCCTGACTAAGGGTCCGTGATGTGGTTGCACGGTTTTGCAGGGCAAAACTCACAAAGTATGTCCTTTCGGTGTTAGTCATGGAAGGGCGTAGAGATCTTGCATGCGCTCAGTATGAAACCCTCAGCAACCCATTGATTCCCTATTCACATGACAGTGGTTGAATCTCGACCTGTGAGACGGGTAATATCAAGGAACAATTATCATTTACTCTCGATAGGCACCGATCCTGCCTCTATCGAATTTCTACACTTGATGGTAAGCATTTCTTCTTATTATACGAGGCATAATACGATATTCTGAGCAAACTACGCCCTGATAAAACGTTTTCCGAATGAGAAATCCGGAACTTTTCTTTTAGACAGTGCTTCAGATGTCATTTCTCCCTCCTGCGTAATCTAAATGCACTGAAATACTTTGAATAATTATTTGTACATCCTAACTTCTTCTTCAGATTTTTTGCTCTCCCGCGTCGTCTAAATGGGCAGAAATACTAATTTGCATATCCTAATACATTTTTTCCATTCCAAAATAAGGAACAATGTTTAAATTACATTAGATATTTTTTGTCATTAATTAATTTTTTATCTTGAGATTTGCTATGTTTTTTGGGTAGCTTTATATTTAACTATGGTATAATCTTTAATTAATGGTTTATATATTTTTTGATAACGTGTAAATTTTTTTTAAGTATATTTATGGTATTTCTAATTATAGTATTTTGTGTGTTTTTAAATAAGGATAATGTTTTTAGCTTGATGAATTATTTATTTTTACGACTTAAAGATTTTTTAAATTAATTTTGTAGCATTTGTAGTTTTTTAAGAAATTTAATAATATCGTTAAATTTTTTTTAATAATCATATAAATAATCATATAAATTTCAAAATTTTAAATTACTTGTGATTATGTAACAGATTAATGAACAGTTAATGATCACGCACCACACAACACACGTCACACACACACACACACACACACACACACACACACACACACACACACACACACACACACACACACACACACACACACAAATTTATGCACAATTACAAAATTTCCAAACTTGCGGGGATGTATACGAGTAACAATCTGTCCAACTAACTAGGACGATAATGACGTTTTATTCTAAAATCTTCAGGACAACACACATATAGCAGCACTTGGAAAATCACAGCACAAAAAGGAAACACAGCACTTGTATGGAATAATGACACGGACACAGGAACAAAAAACAGCACTTTTAATATCAGTTACAATTATATTAGCAGCGTTCAGCTCCTCAGCTTAATGATTCGCACTACGGACAAACTTCCGCAGTAATACTCTGCTCCTCCAAGTCAGGCTCCAACAATTCTGCGGAGACACACGCTGCTTCTCCGCAAATTCACCTACTTCGACATATCCACTTCCAAGTGCCGATGGCTTCCAGTCATTCTTCAGATTGATCTCCGAAGCAGACGCAAAAGATAGACTGACTCTTTTGTCTCAGTCTCTGTATAGTTGTATCTGCTCCGGTCAAGTGTGACGTCACATGCAAAATTTAAGGAAAGTCCGTAACTTTTCTTACCAATATATCCAAAGAAAATCCGAATATTATCCAATGCAAATTTAGATTAGATCAAATTATACTAAATTAGAAATGAGTTGAGGATTTATAATCAGAATTAATTTTAAAAATGAATCAAAATAAAATTATGAAGATTTTTATACGTCATATTATTTTATATTCATCATACACTTAAATACTACCCGTCTTTAGTCTATATTGATTAATTTTATAAACTGGGAAACTGAAGTTGCTGAAGATTATAGATACTTTTATTTCAGTTACTTAGGTGATAAATTCCGGGATTACATTTGATATAAATTTTTCTCTGAACAATTGTAACAAATTTAGGAAACGAAGTTCCATCTCTTTATACGGTTTAATATATTTTTATATTTGATTTATAAATGACATACTTTCAGGTGAGGTATTTGAATAAAATCCTGATATCATCATTATTATAATTTTGCGTCTCATTAGTTGCAAACTTCGATGTTATAGTCCTCTTGGTAGCACACTTATATAGTCCCCATGAGATCCGAAATAAGATAGTTTTAAAATTTTAGTGCACAAAACGTAGATAGTCTACTTAATTTGACAGTATTTTTCGCAAATGTGCTTATCTTATAAGCATATTTCTCCCTCATGAGTTATTTAAGTCAATTATGAACAAATACATAAGGGTAATCAATCTAATACCTGCATGGAACGTCACAGCTTCTATTTTCCCATTTGGACAGAAATCATTCCGTCTTAATAGCACCCATAATGAATCTCGAAGTATTGGTTTCGCTGGATTGCTTATAAATTGTACCCTTGGTAGATTTGCGCAAACTTTCGAACAGAATTATGAGAACGAAATCATATTAAAAATTACATTTATTTTTAACCGAAAAACATTTTTCAAGAAAGAAAATCCGTGGAGCAAACATACTGCAAGCTAAGTCTGTTGAGGTCCAAAATCCTGCGTTAATATGGTGGGGGAGGTGGCAGCTCAGGTGCTGTTCTCTTCACTTGACCGAAGTTTAAAGTTTTGTGATTTGTCTCGAAAAGACCTCGTGTTGCTTCTAAGCGTGACGCTAATAAACATACAAAATAATATTCAGTTCATAGAAAGAAAATCCCTCAATTAATTTGATTGCGGATTTAAATATATATACGTGATTTATGGTTCAGTATCCCTTGTTTCGATTATTAATAAAATATCGCAATATTGTCAATACTTAGAGAAAACAGATTCTATTTTTAAACAAGAGATAAATATAGATAAAGAGAAAAGACATCTTATATAATATGCATGCATATTTACAATAAAATTTAACCTTTAAATTTATCTTAATTTTACTTTAATAAAACAATTAGTGACGAAAAGAACATTTTAAAATATAAATTCTAATAGGATATTTACAAAAATGTAATAATAGAATGCATTAAGCAGGTGTGTTTATACTTGAAATAGTTCTTTCATACTATTATCGTCTGCTTTAATTTAATAATTAATGTACCTACTCTGACTTATCTTCTAATGTTAATAATCGTAGGTTGGTTGAATTCTATTATAGTTAAGTTGCTAAAGTTGTCATCATTTGAATTAGCTACATATAAAAAATTTTCGTAGCTCTAGCAAAGTTTTCAGTTTATAACTGAAATGGACTTGACCAACTTATTTGATCGATTTATCAGAGGTGATTAACAATTCCATTACTAGCTTTTCATTTCAAAAATTATTTGTAATTACTATCTCTCGATATGGCATTTGATTTTGCAGTGTGGTTATGGTTATATACACTAATCATAGAGAAAAGGAAATTTAGGATTATTGGAAGTATTACAACAAGCACACACATATAGCTAAAAAAAAAGGGGCGTTTTCAAGTTCAAGAACCAATGAAAGAGAATAATTTAAAAGGGTGTCGCATTTTGAAAATGAACATGCCTTATAATTCAGAAAATAGGTACCCGTTTAATTTTTTTTAATAAACTTTTAACTTTTCCCTCATTTTTGTACTAATAATTGAGGATATATATTCAAACCAATCAATCTCTTTTGATGATGTATAAGTTTTTACAATTTCATCTGGCAATGTACATAAGAGCTAAAATAGTTACATTCTAGAAACTTTAAATGAATAATAACACATTATTAAAAAAAAAAAGGAATATAAAAAAATCGAAAATAAATTACCCATTTTTATTTTTTAAAACAATTTAAACTTAGCAAAAATTCTTCATAAAAACCAAGCATTTTTTTTCATAGAATAAAAAATAAGATTTGTTAAAGATGAATCGATTTTTTTTGTCTGGGAATGCTAATTCTTTTTCAACAGTAGCGGAATAAAATGATGAACTTCAAAGACAGGTTCCAAATTAATCATAGGTACAAATTTTTTTTTTTCGCTTCTATCCTCAATAATAAGTTCAACGTAATTTTTTTTTATCTCAGTTTTCGTGTGAAAACAAATTTATCACGGACCAGTTCCACACAATCAGCTATCTGAGGGACATCCCCGCATTAATTTAATGATGGATAATTAAATATACAATTCATTCTATTATCTGCGATAAATGTCGTTCCCTCGGTTTATGACTGTCGTAAAAAATGTGATGGAGGAATGGTGCAGATTCAGTCAGAAGTTTTTATAGAATTTCTGGAGCTTAATTTTATTTCTTACCGAGAAGAGGAAATCATGTATTTAAATTTGCATTAATCAAGTATTTAGAAATTTAGTTATTAGTAGGGAAGAGGTTTGAATTTAGAGAACTGTTAAATCTCTAACAAAATAATCCATTTCAGAAATCGTATTGTGTACATATTTGTTGTATGGCGATATTTGTTTTAAGCTAATTTTCGTATGTTTAATTATTTGCATAAAAACGAATTATATTTGCTGGAAAAGAATAATAATACATTATCTTTTAAGTTTTTCTTTCGCAGAAAGGCAACAAAAGGATATTTCTTTTGCAATACATCTATTTTAATAGTTCTAAGTATTGAAGAAAGTAAAGTAATATAGAAGTGTGTGTGTTAAATTTATTTTTTAGTAATTAGTACCAACTAGGACTTTTTTTTGAATAATTGTATTCATCAATAATTTAAAATTAAGAACCTAAGAAGTTATTTTTTTTTAAAAGAAAGGATTTTAAAAATAAGAAAATATCAAAAGTAATTAATTTTTTTAGCAGAATCACTTGAGTAAATTTTTTATGACGTATGAAAGAACATATCTAAAAATCGAACCATGTTTTGTAAGTTCATCGAATTTATTCCATTGTTGTGTCAAAGGATTGTCATATTTTCATTGCTTATTAATTAATTAATTATTAATTCAATTTCATAAGTTTGTGGTTTGTTAAAGTATTGTTATTAATGAATTGTTTATTAATTGATTATTTTTATTTCTTTTTTATCAATTAATTGTTTGTTAAAGCGTTGTTATCAATTTATTGTTATATAATGAACTGTTTAATAATGGATTGTTATTAATTCATGAAATGTAGTTTTATTGTTGTTAATTCATTGTTATATGTCCGTAATCACACATCCAATATCAATTAATTTTTTGTCCTTTCATTGTGTGTTAATTAATTGTTATAAATTTATAGTTTGTTCATTTATCACTATTCACCGAAAATGATAGAATAAGGAATAAGAGTAAGGTTTTCTTTTAAAGAGGAAATTCTCTCATAATGAAGAAACGTGAAGAAATTACTTTAAACTAAAAGTTAAATTAATTTTATTTAAACTTTATTTTCAAATAAATTCAAAAGACAAAAAAGAAGGTTGGTACTTAAAATAGTCAGTTATTAGATACATGCAGAGCGCTTTCTATCTCCAAAAGGTACATTTTAATAACAAATGTTCATTGGTGGATTAAAATTTCTTTTTACTGGAATTCTTTTATCTAAAACGTGTTGTAAATGCACATTTTACTCGAAATAAAACTTTTTTTGTCAATCGTGTGACGAACTGCTGCCGATTTTAGATCAGATAAAGAAGAGAACTCTCTTGTTTATATTTGCATTTACTTTATTTTGAAACAGCGACGTAAAATTTGGAAAAAAAAAAAAACTTTGTTGAAATTTGGGTTACTTCTAATAATTAAAAATGAAAAGAAAATATCAAAAATACCTTTTCAAATAGAATTCAAAAGGTAAGAAAACGTAGTTCATAGCTTAAAGTAACCGGTATTTGGGTAATGTTAAAAAGTCTAACACTTTAGATACATCTAAAACTAGCAATTTTAATTTTCATGAACAAAATTCATTTTAATATTTCAAATATAAATAGTTCTTAAAATAAAGAAGCATATGTACGTGAAATGTGAATCCTCAGAATTTGAATTTATGACATATTCCTCAAATTTTTCTTTTTCCTTTATTTTTTTTGTAAAACATTCATTATCAAAATAAATCATGATTTGGGAGATGAAAATACTTTTTTATATCATGAATAAATTCATTCCTCAAGCTCTTGAATTGAAAAATAAAATTATTAAAACGCTCCATTTCATTCCTAAATTTAAATAATTCGTGTAATTAACTGTCTAAAATGTCTTAAGAATTCCTATTTTTATAAAATTGTTGAAGCATCTTAGTAATTAGTATTTTTTTAAAAAATACTAGGATGAAGTTTACAACAGGAACAAAATTAATCAAGCTTTTACTGTTTTATCTCTTTAACATTTCGTATAGTTGCTTGTACTATTACCAGGATTCTTTCTAGTGGTATGATAATAATTGTTATTTATCCTTATTCCTTTGCATGTACGAATAACCAGTCTGCCTTTAGCCTTCATGGAATAAATTCATTAAAAATGTTTATCTATAACTTATAATCAAAGAATTTTAAATAAAAAGATCTATTTTCTTAAAATATTTTTAGATGGCTTAATTTTTTCTTATGAATCATTTGGTAGTAGAATGAATTATATTTTTTTAAGCAGATTGCTAAAATTGTTTCCTTAACCAAAAGGAACTGAAAATAAAATAGAATGTATGAAAACAAAATAAATAAGAATTCATAAAAATAATCATTCTATATTTCGAACAACTAATGAAAAATAACATATTCCTACGCATGGAGTACGTAGTTTTATTATTTATTTGTTCGTCTTTTTTCAGTTGTGCTTGTACAATAAATTATGTACTGGCTGAAGTTGATGTGACTTTTTTTTATTTTATAAAGAAGTTTTATTTAGCCCTATTAAATAATGCTCTCCTATTATATATTGTGTTATTTATGATACATCCTTCGAAAGTATAAAATTGAAAGATTACTTTAATTTTCAGATTTCCATATTACTGCTGAGCAATATCAGTGATTTTGCAGTCGTAAATGTTTAAATAAGAAGAAAATTTGTCAATTGGACATCTATTGAAATGATGAGGTTAATAGAATTTCATATTTTTCAAAACTTCATACTACGTTTGATACAGATTCTGAGATTTAATACAGAAAACTTTTACTGATGTCCTGTACCAAATTTCGAAATCCGCAATCATGATTCATGCCAAAAGTATACTAGCAAAATTGCCAGCCACCCGGAATAATCTTGACCTGTGTCAAAGGGTTACTAAAAGTAACATAGATTTTTCTATTTTAAGAGCCTTGACGCTTGCAATATTGACCTACTACCCTGAACCCTAATGACTTCGGATTTTTACTGATGGGTCTTTCCTAAATATTGGACCTAATGCAGGTGCCAGAATTTTCTCCGAAATATTTTCTTCCTACATCCCTGAGGGGAGAGGCACTGCATTTCACGGAGAAATTGCTACGATTTGCACAACCCAATTCCAGTTACACTGCCACCTGGATAAGTTCACAAGAGCTGTTGACCTCTGCGATTCAAAGGCTGCGATGCTAGCCATCGTATCTGATGAACATCCCTTAACGCAGGACATTTTGGACTGTCGTCATCACCTCGAGCACCTGGCTTCTATTGAGAAAATTATTGTCTTTCAGTGGGTTCCTGTCCACTGTGGGGTCTCAAGTAACGAGACAGAGGACTATTATTATTATTGGGAATATTTCTATTATAAATTCACTACATTGTAATATTACCAACAGATTTTATGAAATATATATATATATATATATATATATATATATATATA
>BMAW01038401.1:576442-629938 GCA_019974015.1 Nephila pilipes | reverse complement strand
ATATATATATATATATAAATAAAATTGTTAATATATATTATATTAAAATTCCTTGACTACTATGATTATATTCTCGATGTATCTATTCCTATCAGGGAGAGAGAGAGAGAGAGTGAAAGAGAAAGTCTCAAACCTTTTATGAGAGATACATATTGTCATTCCATTTAGCACTTTTTTTTATCAATGAAACTTTATTTTAGCTTTATAAAAGTATATTTTACATTATGTATATATGTTACAGTTAAAGTGGGAAACCCGTTATTTCATAGAATAACTAGGTATTTCATGAAATAACTAGACAAGTTAGTTAAAGTACATAAAATTATTAAATTCTACGATTTAACTAGGTATTCCTTAGAATAATGATTGCTTGATCGTTAAAATATGAAATACGGCACTCGAAAGTTCTTTGAATCGCTTATACTGTTCTACCACCAATAAGATGAAAAGGTAAACATTCGGTTTAGAGGCGGAAACGGGAGCATCCACACTAAGAATAACCGAGATCATTTTTACAAGCATGAAAAGAATCAGCATGCTAGAACGTGTCATGTGCATTAAAATCCTTCCTTTAACACCACCCTGTCCCCTTTAAAGCCGGTTGAAGTGGATTCGTCTTTATTGGCCAAGAGAACCGCTGTCGAACTGTAGTTCTTTGCAATGACGTGTATGTGAACGCTTCATTCCGTTGTTTTTAGGCGTAGAATTCAGATGGTTCATTTTTGTTAGTGTTTTACATTTTGGATTTTAACAAAAAATTTTTCTACCTGTTTTCAAGCAATGACTTATACAGGGATTGGGGACCAACCTGTAAATGAGAAAGATTTAATTCGAGAGAAGTTTGAATCTTTATTAAAAAAGAGTGGGACAAAGGAAAACAGTATTGCACTTACTCGTGAAAAATTATTGACTTTGATAGCAGAAGTAAAAAGTGCTAAAAAAGCACAGAAAAAAGTACCACATTACTATTGGTTGCTCCATCTTTATAATATCCTCGAAGTTTAAGGAGTAGAAAAGTTAATTGTGCCAGTAACGGATGCAAAACCTGATGCGATATTTAATTGCTCAAGGGACATGCTTTTTGATATTTTATATGAAACACATGTTTCTATTGGACATGGTGGTAGAGACCGCATGGTAAAAGAACTGAATCTTCGATATAAAATGTTACTCAGAATGACATAAAGCTGTTTTTGAGTGCTTGTGAACCTTATCAGCAAAAACGAAATATGGGAGAGAAAGGCATTGTGGCTAAGCCCATGTTGTTTCCGCATCTGAATTCAAGATGTCTAGTAGGTCTCATGGATTTTCAGTCTTAACCTGACGGAAATTATAAATTTGCTTAGTTTACCAGGACCATTTGACGAAGTTTGTGATTTTAAGACCTCTCCAAACAAAAAGAGCAGAGGAGGTCGCAATGCATTTGCTCGATATATTTTTATTATTTGGTGCCCCATGTGTAATGCAATCGGATAATGGAAGGGAGTTCTGCAATAAACTTATAGCCCACTTGAAAATAAATTGACCCGAACTTAAGATTGTACATGTGGCAAACCCAGACATAGTCAGAGTCAAGGTAGCGTCGAGAAGGTCAACCAAGACGTCGAAAACATGTTAACAACTTGAATACAAGACAACCATTCTACTTCATAGACTCATGGTCTTAAATTTATTCAGTTCATCAAAAACAGGACACTTCATTCTGGTATAAAGAGAAAACCTTACGAGGCCAAGTTTGGCTGTGCTTCTAGAGTTGGATTATCCACAAGTCCTATTCCAAGAGAAGTGCATTCAGTAGAGGATGAACAGCAGTTTGAAAATGCCTTAACAGCTCTAACTGCGTGTTTTGCGCGTGAAGATGATGAGGCTATTGCCAAAGAAGCATCTTTGAATGAAACTGTAGAAGTGCCTTTGAGCGTTTTGAAGATACGCCCCCGAATAACGCTGTAAAATTGTGCGTCGTGTGTTTAAAAAATTGAGAAGACAGCTTATTTGTTTCATGTTCAGAAGTCTATTACACGGAAGTTAAAATTGAACATAAAGTCTATAGCTTGTGTCTAAATAAAATAAATATCGGGAAAGAAAGACAAGGAGCTAAAGAATGTTTGGAAATTCAAGTTATGAAAATGAAATTATTGTCTGGCAAATCTTATTCTGAGGCATCAGTAGGCACTGCAATTCGTATTCCAGTTTCGGAAATTAATAGAGGAAAAGGATACGCTAGATCCGTTTTAGCTGTTGTTATGGAAAATACTGGGGAAGGATTTTTCCGATTAAGAACAAGAGATGACTGAATAAAACAATTGTACTCTAGATCTCAGTTCAGTATATGTGAACGAGAATTAATTTCCATTGAAGAAGTTCCGAATATTGACACAACGCTTTGATCTGTTGCAACAGTTCAAAGTTGCTGCACTGGACAAGGATTTAAAAAGTGCTCGTGTAAAAAAATGTGTAATAGTAAAAAGTGTGCTTGTTTCAAAAGTAATATACAATGCAATTCTAAGTATCATCACAGCAATCCTTGCTCTAATAAATAAGGAAAAGTAAAATAAAGGTATTTTATTAAAATTTAAATTAACATTCTCTTACATATTTGATTGAAAAAGTTTACACAATGTTTTTATGAAGCAACAGTTTTTCTTCTCAGCATGTATTTTTTGATAATATTTAAATATAACTATTTTTCAACACATTCTTTTATTCCATTTCTGTTTAGCTAATTTTACCAATATGAGCAATAATAAATTATGCCATCTGCTTTTCCTTATTACTTATCAATTAATCATCCACAACAGGGATAAAGCGTATTTTTCGAGAGATTTTAGCATTTTTTGATCAATTTATTTATAAAATAACTTTGAAATTGTTTTTTTTCTCTTTAACGGTCTATTATTTGTTATTTCATTGAATAACTAGATATTTCATGGAATAACTAGGTAAAATATGAAAATTTTCATCTATTATATACTTTAACTAACTTGTCTAGTTATTTCATGAAATACTTAATGATTCTGTAAAATAACTGAATTATTTACTTCAATGGACACACACACACACACACACACACACACGTGTATAATTTTAGAATAACTATTTTTAATTATAATTTTCTTATTTGTAATTTAATTAAATTTGCTGTGAGCATTATTTTTGAGAAGCTGTACAATAAATATTTAAGTTTTTATATTTTAACGTTAGTTCAAATCGGTATCCAGAAAATTACTTGAAGAAGGCCACATCATTTTCCTGTGATCTATACATATGGTAGTAAAAAATAAATGTGTATTTTATAGCGATATCTACAAGTTTTGAAAAGCTAAATCGAGTTATAGTAATAATCTGCAGTATGGTATACATTAAACATATACTTACTTTCACGAAATAACAATCTAGTGATTACAATCCAGGACAATCATGAGATGGTTAGGATAGTTAAGAAAAATTACAAAACTGCAATAATCATGTGAAATAAATGTTCAAGTCGTTCTATAGTATTGACATATTGATGTAAATTCTCAACAGATCAATTCTCAACATATTTTATTCGGCCACTGTACCCGAGTTGTCATGGTCGCAAGCTAATGACAACCTACGGTTCTCAGGTAGAATGGCGAGTTCGAATCACGATTGTACTAAATTCTCGAGTAAAATTTACTTATAAAGCGAATGTTGGTGATTTCGGTGACTTTTTTTCAAAAAAAAATTAACCAAAATATCTATATTTATCGGAAGTTTTATTTGTAATTTATAGTAAGTAACGTCAAATTTGGCTTGAATCTGATAGTTTGCTTTAACCGAGTTCCCTAGAGTGGAATAAAGGAGGCAGCTACACATTAAATGGACCTGAACCTCACCCATGATGTGGAAGTTACGAGAGGGAAGTAACAATTTAGGTATCGACAGTATATCAAAATTATGAGGCCCGGCAACTGTAGACCTAGTGTTCTAGTGCGACGTTAATTTTAAATTTACCTTTTACTCACTTGGTATTTTAGCCAATATTGCCACAGGAGAATTTCGTCTGTACAGAAAGTACAGGAATATTTACAGTAATCATAATGATTCGTAATAATGGTTGTGAGTTTGGAGACGGTTATTATTCAAGTCAAAATGAAAGTTGGAGTCTTAATTTCAACAAAGAGCCGTGGTGTGGATAAAAAGAAGTACTACACTGAAGTTGAATCTATTTCCTAAATCATTATATGATATTTTGAAGATATTAGGAAAATGAAATAAATGTATTCAGACCAGGAATCCTTCTCTTTCAATTGGCCATTGTTCAGAATTACAAGGTCCGTTGCCAATATCCATTTCGCTACTCTAGAAGCAGTCATATATCTTATTACTATGCAAAATTGGGGTTATAATATCTGATTTGTTCTTTTATTGCTTAAATATATAAGTTTCACATGTTTTTTTTAAGATAAGACGATCCGTATATAAATCGAGTGTTTTTATTAAAAAAAATCCTTAAAGAAAATTCAAACCCCTTATATAAGCCGGAATGAACAAAACCATAATACCCTTCCATTGTTATTTTTATATGAATATTATCTATGGTCTTCTATTATTATTCATATTATGATACTTTTCTGTTAGGTATCGACAGTAAGTTAAGGTCTGCCAGGACCTAAGCATCAGACGGTACTCATCTCTGTTTCTGTAGCCTGTGGATCTGGGGCGCTAATTACTAGCCAGAGTCCAGATCAAGTGACTGGCCCGATGCTGGATCCAAGATAACAACTTCCCAAGCGAACTTTTTACTCATTTATCGACCTCGGAGGCATGAAATATTCCCTTAGCTAGGTGCAAATTTCGCATCATCAGATATTTCGTTTTAGCGATGATTCAACAAACCAGTAATACAAACAACGCTTTCGGAAATAAAGCTTCTAATTTTTCATAAAAAGAATGATAATTTTTTTTGGAATTGTTTTCCTCATAAATTTAAGATACATAGAAAAATAGATGAAACATGCTACAATTGGTAATTTATCGCTTGTGTGCGGCTAACGGAAAAGTACCCACGTTTTTTGTGAATTAGCGAATCCATTTGTTAGTCAACTCTCGTACTTTAGCTTAAAAAATGGGTTCCAAAAATTCTCAGTTTATACATGGAAATCTATGGTATACATATATTTTGCTCTCTGTGAATATTTTGTAAAAGCGCTTTTCTTTTATCAAAGGAATAAATGCATGCAATTTTGCTAGTAGTTGACACATAGGTTAGTATCAATTTCAGCTTAATAGATTCTCTGAACAGCTTATTTGAACAAGAATAATATACAAAATTTTCTGACTTTCTAAACTCATTTCTACTACAACACAATGCTTACTTAACAGATTTCCCCATTATTGGTTTATAAGACATGAAAGAACAAATCACTTATTACCTGAAAAAGAGGAGAAGAAAAAGAACATTCTAAAAATTTCGTTTCTCTGAATAAAAATGAATTATATATATTTTTTATCCATTACTTTTTTTTTCGTTTTTCGTAAATAAAATAAAAAAAAAGGGAGAAAAACTTTCATGAAACAATTGGATTTGCAAATGTTACTGGATTTTCCAATATCGGAGGAACACTAGGTAACAGAAGTAACGCAAATCAATTATGTTCAAAAGCATTAAAAGTCCTTTTCTGCGTGGTCCCATGAGTTCCAATTTGGATATCGCTGCCATTCGAGCTCTTGTAAAAGATAACGGAAGTATAAAAAAACGATTCACACCACTTGTCCTGAGAGGGGGATTTCCGGTACAGAGAGATTCCACTTTTCGATTTTGTGACGTCCTAGGAAAAAGATGTGTCAAACCGCTTCTTCTGAAGCAAAAACTCTCATTTTTTTTGCTCCTGTTACTATTCCCATTTTCCTTCAGGAGCTGGAGGGTTTTGCGGCTTTATTGGGCTAAATTGGTCGCTCCAGGACTTAAGCAAAAATTGCTCCGAAATAAGGCGAACTCAAAGAAAAAACACATAAAAAAGTAAAACTCTTTATTTTATACTCGTTTATCCATCTCGGAATCTATTCCTATCGTATTAAGGTAGATTTGTTCTCACCACATGGAAAGGAAGTAGAAGAAATCATAAAATTTAAATTGATGCTTGGTGACTTTATTTTATTTCTTAATGAAAAGTTTCCCGAATTGGATTTGCATTCGTAATTAGAAAAAAAAAGGAACTAGTCATAGAAGAGTGAAATTGGTCATTATTCAGGTCCAGAATGAAGGAAGAAATTTACCATTAATGTAAAATTTTTAAAGTTATATATCTGAAATTGAAAAGTTCAATTCCATTTTTGTACTAATGAAATATAAAGGTTCACAGCTGAAAAGCGAATCTATTCTCCTAGAAATGGAGTCACATAAGTGTGCTTCGATTCTTTTAAATATATATAAAAAAAGAAACACTTATATCTTGTGAGAAAGAAAATAGATGCACGGCGGATTTATCCAAAGATATAGTAAAACATTACTATGTCTGGGAATTTATTGATTTCAGTACTGATAACTGGCAAAACAAATTCATTTTTCTAAAACAGAACGTCTGTAAAATAAGTTTGACTGTCTGGAGTTTAGCACGGGAAATTGACGAACCCTTTTATTGGATTAGTGTAACATTTTGTATTTATTTTATTGACGCCATGGGGAGATAATCTGAAACAAAAAAATATGTTACTCAAAATTGTTAACAAAGAAAGTTAAGGATTTATATAGAATGAATCATGTAATCCTGTGTAGAAGGAAATAAGGAACTCAAGGAAACCAAACTAACAAACAAAATTACTTTTCGAACAAAAAGTTGCTATAAGTAGTTATCTATCCTTAATAACAAAAAATATTTAAACCTAGATAATTTTGCTGTATTTTACTTGTTTTTTTGTTTTAAGAAGACAAATTTTTTTCCGTGGGCGTTCCTTTTCTTTAGATTGAAATTTTTAACACAAGTTTATATTAAAAACGCTCTTTTCAACTTAAATTTCTTATGACAGCTTAACACTTTTAAATGGTATTCATTATTGTATAGTAAAATGACGCATGAATTTGCATCAGTTTCATAATTTATTAAAAATAGTTCACAATTAAAGAAGTATTAAAATTATTTTCCTCTGTAAAACATTTCCTATAAAGATGTTTAATGAAAACATTTGAAATTTTAAATAACAAGAAGTGGTGTGATTTAAATACAGAATGAAAGAAAACAACAACGAGAAATTTTACTAACTCAAAGAATTGTGAATATTTGACAAAATTACGTATATATAAATACATATTAAATATTATTCTTCGTGAATTTTATGAAATTCCATCAGAAGTTAGCGACTGTAACATTTTAGAGTCCCATTTTCCATTAATTAAAAATTACTATTTTCCATTAATTAAAAGCAAATGTGACAAAAAACATTTTTTAAAGGTACAATTTGTTTTAAATTAAAGTCATTTAGCGGGTTATTGACGAAGCTCATTGTAATTTTAAATCATAGTCAAATGACAAGGGCAACAACCCAACTAAATGCCTTTCTCTCCTAATTTCCACACTATGCCATTTGTAGACTACAAATTTATTTATCTTTAATTCACCTTGTGCTAGATTAATTTCTTATAAACGTCACTCTTAATAACAATACAAATAATTGGATAAAATAATAGTATTAAGTTAACAATAAATCAGTCAGTCAATACAAGAGGTAGTGAAGGTTCAGTGAAGTGAAGGTTTACTAGTTTGTGAGGTAATGATGTTTTTTGCTTCACTTAATGCTATTCTATTTTTTACTATCAATTCAAGCTTTTTCAGCAAGTTCCTTTCCCGAAGAGTCAATGCAAGTAAATTACGAACAGAAGTGAATTGTATCTTCTACTTTTGCAAATGATGTTATCTTGAAATCAGTCTAGAGGAAAAAAATTAGATGAACTTATTCTATGTGAAGGAGATGTAATAGTATTTTATATTAAATCAGCAGATGTTGATTTAAACTGAGATATGTTAAAATTTGATTGAATTTAAATTTGTAGCTTGTGAATTACTTTAATTGAAACTTATATTTATTATCCATTCCTGTTTAAGATATTTTTGATTCCCTAAAGTCGAAATTTATTTTTATTACACCCCTGTAGCTAAGAATATTCAATTTTATATATTTAAAGAAGACTAATTGTTTTGTTTCTAGACTGTTTCATGAATGTTTGACTAATGAATCGCTGGACATATCTTAATTAAATTGACCTTCAAATCTCATAGATGTGTTGAAATATTGAAACAAAAACGTATCAGTAATGATGTTAATGCATCAACAAAACATATACAGAATTATATGACACTCTCTGATAAGAAAATGTTTAGTAAAAATATTCTTCATTGGACAATATTTATAATTTATATCTATTTTTATATTAAGGAGGGGGGAACAATCTACAATTTCTTATTAATGAATTTCAACATTGTATTTTTCTGAATGTTAAAATGAGAGACCGCTTACTCCAAATTATTTCTTGAAGAAACTATTGTATTTAAATTGAACTTTATAGGAAAATATAAAATTTGAATTTGTTATTTAGAAAGTTTTTCAAAAAATTAAATTTACTTACTATCAAAAAAAACTTTCGTCTGTAGTAGAATGAAATTATTCGCTTGAAACAAATTTCTTGAAGAAAACGATAGCAAAAAAAATCCCGAAGCACTAAAATGTGCATAAGAAAAGTATAAGAAACCTGAAACAATTCAATCCCCCATACGAGGAAATACAACATTTTAATGCAAAGTTGATCACTTAAACTTTCCCAGCGTGTTGTTCCATCAATCCCAGCTTTCCGAAACAACTTCTAAAATGACATTTCCGCGAGGAGGGATGACACAGTGCTATTTAATCCGTCGTGCAGTCACTATTCATTTACGCTGGCAGGGATTACTAGCATAGCGAGCTGCTCTGGAGAAAATCCTTTTTTCGACCTACATCCCCCCTAGAGCCCTTCTTAAGGGACACGAATCCCTCCCTTCCCTGAGTTACGTCACGCTTGCGATTAATTATCGGTCCAGAGTGAGCAGATTAAATTAAACAAACTTAATGCGGTTTTCAGAAGCACAGAGTTTATTAGAGGAGGTCCCGTGCAATAACTGTCGTTGGAACGCTAAAGATGGTGAGGATTTATCATCCCCGCAGAAGCCGAAACGGCTTCCGATATGCACGATAATTATAACCACCATCGAACGTTCGTTTCCTCAGCCAACCATAAATGTGTTCGTCATCTCCTTGAATAAAACGACACAAATCCTTGTCGCCCTACACCATAAAGCCTTACGTTAAGGTTTCTGTGTACTGTCTGCGTATTAAGTCATTGGCCGAGCTTGGAAGACTTTGTGTCCACTTTTACGGGTTGAGTAGCTTTAAAATGGATTTGTAACAAAGTTGTAGCAAATTTGATTGCTCAGATCTTAGAAGGTTTCGTATAATTTTGAATGTAACATTGTATTTAGTACAGAATCACACTGTTAGCTGGCGATATAGTCAGCTAGTGATGTAATAATGTACATAATCACCATTATTATTAACTGTTGAAAATGGAGAAATTTTATAACTAAAAGATCTCCTTAGAGGTTTTCTTTCTTTTGAATTATTTATAGATGTTTCTTATGTTATGCCGTTTATTATGTTATGTTCGATACTACATTTACAATGTCTACTATAAAATTTGTAACAAATATTTTATTGATGAATCTCTCATTTTAATTATTAAGTTAAAATAAATAAATAAATTATAACCCAAGTTCTAAATAAAGATTTACTGCACTATCTGGAGAGTTTTAGCATCATTTTGTTTCGATACAAATAACTATTGAAAGAAAGAATGGCAAAATTAAACTTACAAGTCTGAGAGAGGATTTGAGTGTTAGTTAGTAAGCCATATCTAGATGAACTGTTGCGATTCTTCTGTTCCGATGGTTATCATGTCCATTGTCGATATATTAGCTATCTAATTAGAGTTTTGACGGACAGACGACTTTTTTAATATATATCTCGTGTGTATTGCCAAATCCAAATATTACAAGCGTAAAAAACGTCTAGTAAACTCACTAATATTTGTATTATCTTTGTTTCGTTTCACAGTCATTTAAATACAAGCAAGATTATGATTTTTATTTCAGTATCATTTGAAATAACATAGTTTTTATTTTAGATATTATTTTTTTTGAAATCATAAAATGATACAATCACCAAACGATTTTTTTATGAAACATTTCTCGTCAGAAAGATAAAATCTTAACGAGTCTTATTTTTCATATTATTTATTTTCTATTTACTCATTTTTTTTCGCATTTGAATTCCTTTGGTTTATAGAAAATGCGGATTTTACGCTTGGTTTACAATATGATACGCAATAAGGTAAGAATAGTTTTATTACATATACGAATAAAGTTAATATCTTTTTTTTTTGTATTGATACAAATGACGCAGCCGAATACAAGTTATAAACCCTTTCGAAACAACTATGCACTTGTCACTTTCCCAAATCATCCGTGAATATCGCCTCATCCACTTAGACTCAGTGTTAAAAATAAGATAACAAATAGAGACTTCTTCCAAAAAACGTAGAAAATAAACCATGATTGCTTTCTTCATCCATCAACTTTCCAAAAGAACTTCAGAATATAAAATCTCCGCCTCACTTAGAAGAAAAATGAAAGGGAAGAGGCGATTTGGGCGAATGTCAGGTTACGTTGGATGCTTATTTGTGGAATAATGGGCAACGATGGTTGGAGATGAGAGGGACAGAACGCTTGTCTTTTCGAATTCGATTAAGGCTTAAATCGAGCAGATTGTGAATGAAACTTTTGACACGTCACTGGGAAGATTTCGCGGACACGCAGAAAAGGATTAAGGCTTCAACATGTCGTTTGATGTTTCATTTATGAGAGTGATCTGAAGATAATTCTTGTTGCTATACTGTGGAGAAAAATTTTGCCGTTATAAATTCATTTGCAATTAAGTTAATTTTCTAATATAACTAAAATTGGAAATACTTATTTCTATTTATGTTTCATTTTATTAAAGCAAATGATTTAAAATAAGTGTATAGAGTTTTGAATACTCATAATGCGTGAATGTAATGCCGTATATTATTCAGTGTAGACGAAAATTTGGAAATAATGATCAAGATATCAAATGCCAAAATTCTACATTAAGCATCGTATTTTTTTAGTATTTATAACAATCATTCTCCATATATTTTTTTAAAATTTCTGGTCCAATAGAATCTATGTGTAATTGAATAACTGATATATTTTTATAAAAGGATTTCGAAATCTGAAATTTATTCAACCTAAGACTTTTTCAATTATGATTCGGAATTGAAATTTTGAATCTTTTTCTATAATAATCAATAATAATAATAATAAGAGACAACTATAGAAATAAATACTTCTTTTTGTCTCAATATCTATTATGACAAAAATATCTTACTTTTCTTTGCTGTATTCATATTTTTCTGGAATGATCTGTTTTTTTTTTATTGTTGAGAATAAATATGAAACATGTCTCAAAAATTTTAATAATAAAGAACATCTTGCTCCTATTATGTTAAAAGACAAATTTCAAACGTTGTACGATTTTATAAGTAAAATATTTATATGTATATTTTAGGAAATAAATAAATATATTAAAACAAAATCCTAGATTTAAGAGAATTCTTTATTTTATATGTCCAAAGTTTATACTCCTTTGTGTTTCCGTTGTAACCGTCTGAGAAGATTATTTAAAAAGCAACTAAAATACTTAATCTCAAACTGATAAAAAAATCTATGATTTTTTTCTATGGACTTTATGACGCTTTAAATCTAATTTTAAAGTTTTACTTAAGAAATACTGTTTTATTTAAGGCTCGTTATTCTACCAGCCATTTTGATTTCTTGAACTTATACATTTTTTTCTTCAATATTTAAAATATTTTTATGCCAGTTTTAATAAAAAGTTTATGGGTTTTCCGGTCTCTAAACTATTTTAAAATATTTTTAAAAATAGAGGAAAAAATGTAACTTCAGAAATTTTAATCAGTTTTTACTCCTTTGGATACACTTTTTTATTATATTCAAATAAATAAAATAGTCTTGATTTGAGGACGAAAGTAAAAATTTCATAAGATTTACATTTCGTTCACATTAGCAAAATGGCTAGTAGACGGGAGGCTTAAGTGTCTTTTTAAATATCTAACTAAATATTTCTGAATTTTTACCTAACATTAATCAGTATTGCGAACCAGACCGCATATCGATATTCCTATTTTACAACGGTAAAGAAGAAAGTTAACTAACTGTTTAGATGAGATGTTTTTTGCAAAACTCAAACAAACGATCCAGGCCTAAACATTTTGAACAAATATTTTTAAATTATAGAAAAAACAACATATTATTTTCTTAACTTTTTTTTGTTTCTTTCACACACACGCACTAACACGCACATACACACTCACTCATATACGTACGCAAGCACACACATGTTCCAAACACCAGCGATAGATAGCTATTTAGCGTGAAGCTTTCTCCTTCGAATGCAGTGCCTCTCGCAATCCATAAACAAATCCATATCCATATAGTCGTAAGCAAATCCATATAGTCATAGCCTTCGTCCTCATTAGAGTTTTTTTTTTTTTGTTTCGCTGGAAAAATGATAAGTGTAACAATAGAACAACAAATTATCGTGAAATTTCACATGAAACTGGGAAAACCCGCAAATGAAAGTTATAATTTATTGAAAGAAGCATACGGCAATGAATGTTTATCGCATGCACATGTTTTTGAGTTGGTTAAGCGTTTTCAAGATGGCCTAGAAACGTTGAAGAGGATTCACGCCTGAGTTGTCCTTCCACGTCAAAGACGGACGACAATATCGAAAAAAAATCGGCAATTAGTTTGATCTGACCGTCGGTTAAATATTAGTGCTATTGTTGAGATTGTAAGAATTAACAAAGAATCCATACAGCAAATTTTGCAAAGCAATTTTAATGTGAACAAATGTGTACCAAAATACTGCTTAAACGCTCAAACTTGATCAACAAGAAACTAGCAAAAATGTTTATGTTGATACTTTGAATGCCATTGAAAAGGACCCAAACTTATTAGAAAGAATAATAACGTGTTACTCATTGTGGAGTTTTTATTTATGATCCTAAAACGAAGCACCAATCCTTGCACTGGAAGACCCCATCTTCACTGAGAGCCAAAAGAGCTCGAATAAGCAAATCAAAATTCAAAGAGATAATTTTTTTTTACGTTCATGGGATTGTGTACCTTCAATGTGTTCCTGAAGATCAAACTATTAATCGACGTTACTATCTTCACATTTTTGCTGAATTCCGTGAAAGAATAAGGAAAAGCGGCCCAAATAGGGGAAGGACAAGTCATTCCGATTTGTATGTCAAGACTATTTTAGGACAAGCACGGCATCGCAGTATTAGACCATTCACCTTATTCACCAGATCTTGAACTATGCGACTTCTGTCTGTTTCCTAATGTGAAATCTGCATTAAAAGAAACAAGATATGAGTCCGTAAGGCTGAGGAAGAGAAAGTCGAAAGTGTCTAGCAGATGTTGACAGAGGAAGACTTCCAGCACTGTTTTGAACAATGGAAGATTCTCAAGGAGAGTTGTAAGGACATAGTAGGGGTGTATATGGAAGGTGATTATAAATAAATATACGTGAAATTAAAATGAAGTATTTTGCAGCGTCTGTCTCGTTATTTAATAGCCCCACATCGTGTGTATATATATATATATATATACACATATCTTAACTTTATTGTGATTTCTTATTCATGTATAATATATGTTACCATTATGGAACTTTCAGCTGTACTGGCCATAATAATGGATTTATGAACGTAATGTTAAGCCTGTAGAGTTTATACTTTTATTCTCAAATATGAAATATTAAATATATTTAAATGAAAAACAGTGATCCCGATAGAGTATAATATAATGAAGTGGGAGTTACATTTTTATCTTCGAGTTTTGAAATTATTTTTGAATACTTTAATTAATTGCCAGTGGGTTTTCAAATCTTAAAAAGGAAACCTTAAATCGTTTTTAGAAGTTGTAGATAATAAATAATTTTATAGAAATCTTCATTGGTCTTTGATCTTTCGGATTTGTTTTATCGTATCAAATATACACAATTAGCCAAGATTAGACGAGGAAAGTAGGATTTCCACTGGATTAACATTAAGTTCATGAACTAAAAAGGGTTAGAGGACGGCTTCATTTGTTCTTTTCTTAGTATTTATGTAATTAAACATTTAAAATCATATATTAGGTTGGCGGAAAATAAAAAAAAAACTACAGCTAAGCTTTGTATTAAATAATAATTATAATACATATATTTTGAATTTAAGTACTTTACTTATGTTACACATTTTTGTTACTTTCACATACAGGAAAGTAGATAACAATGTACCTTTTTCCCTCGGATATCTACTTTTTTACTCTAAAAAATAAATCATAAAACCATTTGAAAACATTGTTTTATCGAGGTACATCAAGACTATAATCACGAAAAATAGTACTTCCTTCTCTATAAAAAACTTCTTCAATCCTTTTATCTCCCGATAACTTAACAAATGATTTCTACATTTAAAATAATAGTCTTTTGGCTGGCAAAACGACCGCCAAGGCGCATTTAGATGCGCCGAAAAACATTGATACCCAAACGACATTTAAAAAAAAGTCGAAAAAGAAAACACACCTAACTGTTATCAATGTTTCTTCGGAAACAAACTTAGACACCAACAAATCGGACGGAAAATGCTGTGTGGGATAATTTTAGACTCAACACGAAACAACTGGACTTGTTTTCCAATAATTGAGAAAAATCCTTCTTTTTCCTCTGATGTTGCAACCGTAAAAACGGATTTTCACTCCAGAGGGAGCGTTGAGGCACGTTTTAAAGGAACATCTATGGCGGCAATGTGAAATCCCTGACGGATTGGTAACACGTTCGTATTCGAAAGTCATTATTTTCAATCAGTTCCGTTGCAGTTTCCAGGGGTAATGAGAGACAGCGTTCCCTCAAGTAGTTTCGATATTGGGAATGAGAGGGATAGCCTTTTGCATACCTGCCTTCGGGGTTGGCACATTGTTGGAAGTTTCTTTTATTCCACGTCATTTAGATGCGGGTCATGTCACTTATGTCTCTCTCAGGTCTGCGAAAGTTTTCTCGGACTGAATGGGTATTTTGTCAGAAATGGAAGAAAAATCATACTTTTATGTATGAAAAAGTATCATCTGTAGGAAAATTTATGTACTGTAACACTCTGGAATTTGACATGGAATGTATTTCTTTCTAGCTTTATAGCAAAAATTCTTTGAAGGGTGCAATTATATGATATATACCACAGATTTCAGATGGAAAAACACTAATGTGTTGTTGAAGAATTGCAGGAGTTTTTTCCGTGATATTTTTTGCTGTCATTTATATTACTTTAGTTTCAAAAGAGTTCAAAGTATAAAATTTGATTATATACATATCAATTTTCATTCTTAACAAATATTTTAAAAATTTTAATTGTCTAATATATATTATTTTTTATTCAATATTATTATAAAAATTATAATAAAAATGAAAAAAACTCCCCCCTCCTAGAATATTTATTCTCGTAATTAAAAGATTATGTGGAAGTTACTCTTTGAAGAGTGTACAATTACATGATCCTTGTTATAGATTTTAAAAGTTAAATCATTAGTTTGTTATTTAAGAATTTTAGATGTACACTGAATTTTTTTTTTACTTTCACTTATTACTCTAGGTTAGAAAAATTCCGAATAGTTGCATATATTAAATCCTTTTAAAAAGATGCAAAATATACTGATAAATTACTGTAAATTTATAAGAATTGGGTTGATTCTTTTCTAGTTTACTTCCAAAAGTTAAAAGTTATAAAAAAGTTCTTTGATGTCTTTTGTTGAATGCAATTGATTTATTTAAAATTGATGTAAATCCTGCTAAAATTTTTGTGTGCGTGCGAATCCACTTTTTTTTTTTATCTAAATCTGCATATTCACATTTTTTTTATTTATTATGGGAATAATATATTTGTGAGGAAATGTAATTTAATAAGATAATTACACATTAATATATATATATATATTTTATCTAGTTCTATTCTTTTCGTTTTATCTCACTTTCTTCACTAAGTCTCAAGTTACAAATTGACTAAAAATTCAGTAACATGAATTTAGTTTTAATTTATCTACAATTTATGCTATACAAAACATCATGTATAATTGCATTTTATATACATCTACCGATTATCCAAACCCTAACTTCGACAAAAAGCTCACTTTGTTTGAATCAAGGTTTACGATTTCTGGTAATCCATATATGAGACCTACATTTCCTTGAGAATCACCAACTGTGTCTAAGTACAGAAATTAATCCCAGAAGATCCGTACCATTGCGGATTCGCACACTCGAGCGAGTCTTCGCGAACAGATCCTTTGGTACCTCTTTCAATCAGAGATGGATCATGTGCTGATGAAGACACTTCAGGGAGAATGAACCAAACCCTTTTTCGAATCGAATGTATTAATCCCTCATAATAAAAGCTCCGGGAACACTTATCGGGGAGACATTCGCTTGGTAATGAGGTTCACACGTGAGAGGGTCCAGAGGAAATAAAAATAAGGAACTCGATCTGGCATTGGCGCCTTTTCAATAAGCGGTGGGGTGAAGAACACAACAGTGGGATATATTGTGCCTACATGGACCTTTCTAGGAAAAAAAACCGTACCGTAGTTTTCTATGTGAACCCCAGAAGGTTTATTGGTGGTTTGCAGGAATGGCTGGTTTAATGCAACAGATTTTTGTTACTGACATCCTTACTCTTAACAATATGATACTTTGAGTTCGAGTAATCAAATAATAAATCGCAGTTAAATCAAAAGAAATATAACTATAATAAAATTCAGTGCGGAAATTAATAGTTTTTGGAGATATATACTTCATAAAAAATAATAACAGCCATTTGAAGAAAGATGGAAATATTAGATTCGATGATCTATAAATTAATTTTAGTATAAATTTGGAGATTCGATGTAAGATCAAAATCCTTTCTATGTACCATAAAAATAAGTTTTGTGAAAATATGTACAATAGTTTGTAGAGTTTTTGAAGAATTTTTAGCGCCTTCTAGCTATTTTCTTTACTTGCCTTTGCTAATTTTAATTATAAGACTCAATGATAATAGTACAACGAATAAAAATTCTCACATATATTAATCAAATTAATTTATTTTTATTTGAGACATGTATATTTAATTTATTAAGATTATTTAGTCCCTTTATAGATATTTAGCTTACAAAGTCCTGAATTTTCATTTGGAATATTAAGTAAAATTATCTATTTCCAATCTACTGGGTTTTGAGCGATTATGGGAGCTGGAATTGAGGGTTCGATTCCAGAAGACTTTTTATATATTCTCAAAGATACTTCTGATCGTTTCATAGATTACGAACAGCTACTTCCGTCGTGTTTGATTCGTTATAACGAACTAACTAACTTCAAATCTCCGTATTAAATTTTTCATTGCTTATATATACATCTAATGAAATCTATTTATTATACTTCATAACTTCAATCTAATCTACACAAATCACGTTTTCTTTTATAGTAAGATGTTTCATTTAAAACAATTGAAATAGAAACGTCCCTAAAGTTAGTTGAAGGGAAAACCGCTATAGACAAGTTGAAATTTTTTTTTTTTATTCTGAGAAACTAAGTCACAAGAGCGAAACAAAGAAAAAGAGAAATAAATTGATACGTAATACAGTGAAGAACTTATCGCTTGTAAGTAAAAAAATGTTAAAAATTTTAATGTTATCAGACATGTTGTACATAAATTAAATCTACATAGTTATAATGCTGAGTAAGAAAAACTGAGTAAAACTTTTAAGATCTTACTCGTACTTATTTGATCTTGAAACTGTCATTTTTTTCTTAGAAACTGATCTTACGTGTGTAGGTAATTTAACTCCACGGCTTTATCAAACAGTTTGTTCAGGTGATTATGATTGTTTACTAGCGTTGTATTTAAAAGCAACTCGAGGATTATTGACGATCGACCTTGTAATTTTAAACTTCTGCTAAAGGCTGAGGACGGACCCTGAACTCCAAGCTTTCACACCACTCCAAGGGGAGAACTTAGGACCTAGAGACCAGATTTAACGTGCATCCCCCCCGCTACATGGGGCTGGGGATCTTTAGTGGCATTAGGGCTCGAGTCCACGACTAGACAAAAACAACGCCGGCCGCAATCATGACTATTATACTACTGCGGCCCCAGTTAGTTCAGGTATTATATATAGTAGAACATTAATCTGTATTAAATGGAATTCTAGGTTTTCGGGATGAATGAAAGCCTGAATTAAGCAAAATAATCTATAAAATGAGCCTATGTACCCAGCTAACTGAACATTTTGTACAATAAAAATGCGTGAAATTTGAAACAAGATAAAGCGAATTTGTAAATAATTGCACACAATACAGAATATAGATCAATACATCATTTACATATGTATTACGTCGAAAAAAATATTCAGAACACGACGGTCCAGGGCACATCTTCACTGACAACACATGATTCGTGCACTGGTTTAAAGAAAATACTGATCTTTTTTATTGTCTACTTTTAGCATTAATTTCTTGAACAATTAACTAACGCAGAAGTTTCAGATGTTGATACTATCCATATATGATTTCATTTTTGTTGCCTCGAGTGTATTGCATCAAAAAACTAAATTGGTCCTTTATTCACTCAGTTCTAGCATTTTAAAAAAACGACATCAAAACAAAAGAAAAGAAAAGGAATATTTTTTTTTTAAAATTTGAAATATGCTCTACTAATCAAATTTTAAGATGTGATAACGTTTCCCTTTGTTCAACTCTCTAGAAAGTAGAATTATTCAAAATGAATATTAGTTACTGTAAAACACGCGTATTTCCGAATCCCAGGCTCCAAAAAAGTGGTAAATTACAAAGAAAAGAAAATTCCTTCTTCAAATTTCTAATGCCGTTTTATTTCCACGAGCAAAACATACCAAAGCATAAAAGAATTGCCAATGTTAATAACAAAAAGAATAAAAGCAGATGATTCTGCCATAAAATCAATTATTATATTAAATATTAAAATAAGAGTAAACGATAAATTATTAAAGCAGACAATAATATTCTGTTCGGATATTAAAGTAAAAGCAAATGATAAATCATATCAAATTAAATACATCTTAACAATGTTAATATACCTTAAGCAAACTCAACGTAATTTCTTATCATAATGTATTATAATCTCAATCTTTTGAACCTAACACCATGATCGCCATATACCCTTTATATTATTCCCCCGCATTTTTGTTAACACCATTTTTTTTGAAAACATCACATTAGTACATATGAGTAATATGAATTCCAGAAAATGAAAAATAAGAATTAGAATGATACGGCCATTAGTCAAGGTAGAAAACTGTGTAGCCTACAGTCTTACGCTCTTAACTCGGTTTTTTATTTACTTTTATTAGTTACGAATCTTCTTTAAGCGGCTTTCCGAAAAAAATGACATGCGGTTTAAAAGGTCCGTATTAATGAGGGTTTCTGTATTCTCTGTCAAGTCTCACTTGAATATTTATATGAGTTACAAGTCTGAATGGTGAGCAAAAAACAAAATTAAAGCAACTTGGCAAAAGCATGTCATAAAATTTGAGGTAAAAGACATAGTTTCCTTAAAAATAACTTATCATAAGCCTACTTTGTGGATATTCATTGTGAATACAAGATCTCTGTGATATTTATTAATTTACTCTTGAGGTGATCAGATCAATGAGTTATAAAATCGAGAAATGTTATGTCACTTAACAATGGAATTCAAAATGAAAAAGTTACGTAACAATGGTAAGCCACAATCTCTTTCATCTCGCCATCTTGAAATGAAATTCTATCACAGAAAAATGATCTTTATTAGAAGAGTGATGCAAAAGACAATTTATAAGAATACGTCTTTGCCACGATATTATTCCAGAAGAAGTTTATAATGGTATAGAATGTAGAAGAGAGTTTCTTGAAAGCAAAAAGAAAGCCTAAATTTCGAAAGCAGTGAGACTTGTGAACATTATGTAGTATGTTTAGATTCATATTTCTACGAAGTTTGGTTTTTATTCAAGTGAATTTGTTTCAGAATAATCATACAATTTCTTTTTATAGTTTGGTAAAATAACTTTTGACAATTATGTCGCGGAACTCTGATGTGGTATGAAATGATTGTGAATGTGCTGAAAAAATTTAAAGGTCATTAATTAAATGCTTTCGAAAATTTTCACAGTACGATAGGTTTACTTATCAGAAATAATTCATTTTAAATGTTTTATATGAATGTATAATTGTAATGATAAATAAACCTGAACATAAATTAATAAAATTTACATGTATAAGAAAAAGAAACATATTTGCATGACACACAACATTACATTTATTACCCTTTGATTACTTAATATTTATGATTTACTTTTTAATTATAGTTATTTATTATTACCTTTTTATTTCTTTTTACAAGTTGTTTTTGTTGATTAAAATAAAAAAAATATCCATTCCCCTCTTTGGAATTTTTCTTATTAATAAGTTTTAATATATGATTGTAGTTTCAAGTTGAAAAATGCTGTTTGATAATAAAGTTACATGAATTAAGAATATAATTACAAATTAAACATTTTGAATAGGGATTTGCTATTTTAAATCAATTTTATTTTTGAATAAAATATAATAATGGTTTTAAAAATCTGATTTAAATTACAATATATAAGTAAAATGCTTAACAGTAGAGCCTAATACATTTAGAAATAGAGAAACAGCAAATACTGATACATATATATATATATATATATATATATATAGTGTTTTTCAATAACGTTAAGTATCATTGTAAGCATTGTAAAATCAAAATTACTTTGATTCGAACTTCTTCAATAAAATTAATACTGAAAACCACCCCTTTTATAAAAACGGGGTAATAGAAGAAATAAAGAATTCCCTCGAATAAAACAAACACAGTTTTGAGTTTCAAAGTATGTACTAGGCTTCTTTAAGCATGGGATAATGTATAAATACATTCAGATTGTTTACTTTCTTTGGAGAAATTTGTATCCCAACAAAATACAGGAACTTTTTATAAAATGTAAAAATTATGATTTGGGAAATTTGACGAAGATAAAATTTTACTTTTTTTGAGCATATTTAGTAATTTTTACACAAGATATTAGTTTTCATATGCTGTATAAATATTTAATTTTGAATCAAGAGATGAGGATTAAGTCAAAATGCGAGTGTTTTTGAGGAATTAATGTAGTGGCTAAATTTTGATTGAGGTCTAAATTATTTCTATATAATCCTTTTAAGTATTGAAGGAACACATCTGTTTTGTTTCTAATGTTACGTTTAAGAAATTAAAACAGAGGATGACTGAAAATAATATACCGGGAAATATATTTTTAAATCAGAATGTCAATTAATGCTGACATTCTCTTTGTGAAATTCATTCTTTTACTCTATTGATATTCTTTCGAGACACTTAGAAATGTGCCAAATTGTCCGTAAAGAAAAGTATATTGGATAATGACTTATTTATAATATTAAAAGGGACTGGGTCCGATTTTACTCCATAAATTCCTTTTCAAACGTTTAAAACACTCGTTTTTGTTCAGATATCTCATCAGAACATTTGTTCAAGCAACTTTCATAAATAAAACAAAGAGGGTTAATTTACCTAGGAATTATTTATGAAACAGCTTATGAATAAAAAAAATCAATGAATACTCTTAGATATTGCGAATTTATATTTCTTTTGAAACATTACTGGTAAACTAAAAGAATTTTCGATCTGGTTTAACATACTTTAAAATATACATATTAATATCTCTAATATTATAGTGGTAATTTTTATACAGGCTTTAAAATAAAGTGGTACTTCAATTTTTGAATGTCCCCAAACTCGAATGACTTGGAATCTAAATAAAGAATTGTGCAAATTCTGTCAAGGAATTTGAAACGTCCCGCAAAGGTCTGCGAACGGGTGCAAAATATGATTCAGTTATTACACCAAAAGATGATAGGGATTAGCGTTCCTCTTGGATAATATGAATAGAAATTCCTAGCTGCTGGCATGGAAGTGGAAAACCAAAGGGGTAAAAAACGGATTAAGTTGATAAAAATGGATTATTACATGTCCTTAATGACCTCGATGGGTGGTCTGGCTCTCAGCCATCCACTTTCTCCGAATGCTTGGTCAAGCGTTTATCATTCAGTTCGTTGTCAGAAGATGTGAAAACATATCGTGTGATTTCACGCCTGTTTTGGGGTTTATAAAAGTAATAACAATGCAATTATATGATATTATCAAGAAGAGGGACTTGCCCGTCCCAGCAATTATCTTCCTTCTTTTTTTACAGTTTGAACATGATTCGTCAGTATTTCTTTTTAAGGCAAGTACATATTTTTATGCTCGCAATTATATTTATTTCTATTTTTATTCAAATGTTATTATTGCTTGTTATAATAATATACCTTAACATTCAGTGTATTCGATGCTAAAGCAATTTTTATGTAAGTTTTTATGCAGAATTTTTCTGTAAGTTTTGCAGAACAGAAGTTGATTAATCCAGTTTCAGTTATTTTACAGGGAAATTTTGTCTAGAAAGTCGAATTATTTAGAATGGGAACGAAGTTCTAGAAAAAGGATGAAGTTCGAACTTCGGGCCATTACTGTATATGTAATTAGACACACGTATTAATAATATGGTAAGCAAAGCCATTTGGGTGATATTGCCACGTTGTCTGCAAAAGATGTGATTACTTATTGCATAATATAAGGATTATTAAATGCATAATATAAGGATATTTGCAAATTATTGTACTTATATTATTCATTTTTAGCCGATAGCTTTATAAATTAAATAATTATCCATTTGATTTCAGTTTTTTTTGTAACATCCATAACTAAATTAATTTTAGAAATTAATCAAGAGAAATTAAGAGGCAGAAAGCCAAATTTGATCCCAAAAATTTCAGGATTATAATATTTGAAACTTGTTTCTCGTTTTGAGACTCGCATAAACCTCCAACGTCTCCTTTTCAATACTTAACTCTACAAACATCGTAAAGTTTAATTAAATATTTACGAAATTCAAAATTCCTATTGAAGAGAAGTCAGAAAAATACAAACACTGTTTATTAAATTTCTTCATATATTATGCAAGACCCACTTTCTCTCAGCTAAGCTTAAAAGAGCCTGAATCCTAGTTTAGCATTAAACAATAAAGTTCTAGGTTGCCAGCTCGCCCGTTCCGAGTGAGCCACTTCTCGAATATTGCAGGTTCGACTACTTATTCCCCTTACTCGAACCAAGAGCTATTTCTAATCAATTTTAATTACTTAAGAACAACTACTGCTATTCACTCCAAATTCTAACTTATTAACATCTACCGACAACACATTATCAGTTATCTATTTTTCCGTCTTTAACAGCTTTAACGGTTACAAGTTGGGTCTCTCTCTCTCTCTCTCCAGTCATATTATAATTGACATCCTGCCCATCACTACTAATAGATTCATACTTTATACAATTCCCAGGCTTACAAAAATGAAGCAAATTCAATTTTCAATATGAAAATTTGTTGTATTTTTGAGAGGAAAACTTGTAAATATTCGAATGCCTGAAATATATTTTCCTGTGTTTAAGGGATGTTATTTTATAATAATTTCTTTCCCTCACTGAAAATCTTTTGACTTAAATAACTCATAATATCATGATTCAATTCGTTCAAGTAGCCATGGTAGCCTAGTGGTCATGGCTGCAGTCTCGTGTCCGGTGGTTTTCGTGAAGTCGGGGGTTCGAGATCCCATAAAATCCCATTAAAGACCCATTAAAGACCCAAATTGTAGCTGGGCTGTTGATCCCATTAAATACCCAACTTGTAGCCGGGCTGATGCATGTTAAATCTATCAAGGCCCAAAGTTTTCCCATTAATGTTGTGTGGAAGTTAGATGAAGGAGGTGATAGCTCAGGTTCATCCTCGTCGCTTGACCGAGGTTCAAAAAAATTTCGTCTCCAATAGACCTCATGTTGTTTCTAGAGCAACGTTAATAAAACCAATCAATTATTTAAAGCCAAGACAATACAGAAAGTACAATTTCTATAAGTTGGATAATTATTATGTATTTTGTTAATATATGGTGCAATCTTTCTCCAAAGGTTAATGACTCAAATAATGAACAATTAAAAGACACATTTTTCTCATCTAAATTATTATTATAGATAATTTGTAATTATAAAATAAATTAATTTATAGAACAAAATGTAATCAAATAATTACAGTTGAAACAGTATAATTAAAAATGAATTATGTTTCAATACAAATCAATGCAACTTTAAACATAATTGATATTAATTTAACTTTATGTTTAAGCTGAACAAATTTCAAAATTAAACTTATCATTCTTGCTGAAAGTCAGACAGGTAAATTCTATGTATTTATTATATGATACGGAAAATACAATGAAAAATGACCAAACTGACAATAATGCACGATTCTAGTTACAGAAACAGGATCAAGAAAAATGATCTGTCATCTGAGTTATTGAAAAAAGTGAAATATATATTTCATATCGACAACATTTATGTTATTTCTCTCTATATTTATTTATTTTTAATAGACATTTTAGTCAAGATATTTCAAATAAAAAGCATGTTAAATTTTTCAAAGCATTTATATGGTTATGATTTATAATAACATTAAAATATATTATATATATTGTTACAAAAATAATCCCATTTTGAACGAGCGATATTCTAGAGCGATAAAATTCTAGAATAACTCAGCACAACAGTCTAGCGATTGTTACAACATTCAATAATATATTATTCACCTTTTTATTCTCTTCAAGAAATTTTACTGTTTTTAAATTTTTCAAATAAAATTGAAATTCTTAAATATATATAAACTGCTGTTTGTAGAAAATGCAACACCATGAAGGAATCATCAGAATCAAATGAAATTCGCAGCAAATGTAAATTATAGGATATTATGCAAATTAATAAAGTTTCAGAGCCATCGCGCGTGCGCGGCGCGCGCAGCGCCCTCTGAATTGATGCTGAAAGCGTATAAATAAAGTGCTGTAGCGGGACGTTGAAAAAAGTCTATGATTATTTGTTAGTGGCAAACGTTTAGTGAGACCTGAGTATGCCTCCACGACGGAAGAATAAGAAATTCAAGCAACTTACGGAGTTTGAACGAGGGAGGATAATCGGCCTTCGAGAAGGAGGATTTTCCTATCGCGCAATAGCAGCTCGTATGCAGCGGAACAGTTCCACAGTGATGCGAGTTTGGAAGCAGTGGACCGACGAGCACCGAACAACTCGAAAAACAGGCACTGGACGACAGAAGGTGACGTCAGAGCGCGATGATCGACACCTGCTCCGCATGGCGGTGAATGATCGCACAGCTTCCTCCAGGCAGCTGGCAGCACGTTGGTCTACTGCTACAGGTGTACAATTGTCGGCTTCGTCAATTCGTCGTCGTCTGCTGCGCCGTGGATTGCGTGCAAGGGTGCCTTTATACAGGATTCCCCTCACGGCGAATCATCGACGGCTGCGTCGGCAGTGGGCTCTTGAGCACAGAGACAGGCGAGCTGATTGGCACCAAGTTGTCTTTTCAGATGAATCACGCTTCAATTTGTGGACCCATGATGGCCGTGTTCGTGTTAGACGTTATGCCGGTCAACGCTGCCTTCCTGAGTGTATTATTGAACGACATAGTGGTCGAACACCCGGAGTTATGGTCTGGGGGGCGATTTCGTATCATGGACGATCCAATTTGATACGAATTGAGGGTAATCTCAATAGCAACAGGTACGTCCGTGAAGTGCTACAGCCCGAAGTCGTTCCTTTCCTTCAAGGCATCCCTGGAGCTATCTTTCAGCAGGATAATGCACGCCCACATGTTGCGCGGACTGTTCGAGACTTCTGTTCAGCACAACGCATGCAACTTCTTCCTTGGCCTGCTTATTCACCGGATATGTCGCCTATTGAGCACGTGTGGGATATGGTTGGTCGGCGTCTCGCTCGTGATCCGCGTCCTGCAGTTTCCAAAGACGAACTTTGGTTGCGCATACAAGCGATATGGAATTCTCTTCCTCAAGCAGATATTCAACATCTGTTTGACTCCATGCCACGTCGTATAGCAGCACTTATTGCAGCGCATGGTGGCTGCACCAAATACTGATTTCGGACGCTTAATTTGTTTCTTTTGTTTTGAAAATTTCATCATTTATTTGTATCAGTACAAGTCGTTTCTGCATTAAATTTCATTTGATTCTGATGATTCTTTCATGGTGTTGCATTTTCTACAAACAGCAGTATATTATCGAATAATACTTCTGATCCTATAACAGATCTACAGAAGCAACCTTAGATCATAATAAAACTTCCAATTGTCTGAACAGTAGGTACTTTGCTAGAAAGGGTCCATTTCCTCGTGAGGCTCCCTTCTTACACTGATGAATCCATCGTTTCGGAATTGACAGAATCTTGATTTGTCAGATCAAATGACCTTCCTACACTGCTTAACATTTAAATATTTATGCCCTTTAGTGGTGGAACTATTTTTTTCGATTCATCATCGAAATAAATGCTTTCGTGTGGCTGTACAACTGTTAAGTTCCATCTCTTTAAGTTTTGGTCTCACTGTGCGCTTCGAAATGCTCCTATGTTCAATGTTCAACATTACCGCGAGTTTAATAGTCGACTTTTTGCAATTTTTCTTCACCAGTCATGTAAGTTAACTTCGGTCCAGAGAATTTAAGTGTTCTTTCGACCATGATTATTCCGAGATTGTAGGTTTAAATAATACGCTGGATAATTAATTTTAGGCATCTCTTTAATCATTTTTGTTGATTGAAGCAGGTCAATAATTTTATCTTTTTTAAACGCTTGAACATCTGTTCTGAAACCTTGTGAAACAGCTTTATACCTACTTCTTATATAAATAATCATATTTGAAGGATAAATTAGCAGCGGCAACATGTAAATCGTTGTTCTACTGAGCCAGTCAGGGACTCATGCATTTGCGCACGCACACACACATATATATATGAATATGTGTGTATATATATGAATATACATATATATATATATATATATATATAAATATTTAAGAATTTCAATTTTATTTGAAAAATTTAAAAACAGTAAAATTTCTTGAAGAGAATAAAAAGGTGAATAATATATTATTGAATGTTGTAACAATCGCTAGACTGTTGTGCTGAGTTATTCTAGAATTTTATACCCAACTATCCCTATATACAAAATATATTATTAAAATGGTTATAACACCAAAAATATGAATTGAAAAAAAAAATTCTCAAAACTAAAATAAAAAAAATGGAAAACTTATAAAAATTAAAAAAAAAAACCATCTGTAAAAACCAAAAGCTAAAACATTAAGAACGAAAATTAAGAAACTTAAGAGAAAAATCAAAATTTTCCAAGTATGACAGAACATATGTATTAAATGCATTAACACACAAAGAAACGAAACCAAAATTAGAAATTTTCGTGATATAAGCAAATTCAATCTAGAAAAAAAATTAACTCACATTTAATACCTATTAATGCTGAATTTTAAGTCATAAAAATACTTAAAAAAGCATAAAAAATGAGTCAAAAATCGGCTAGTAGCAAAACATTATACTATCTTCCCTCGTGAAGAAACACATTTTTAAAAATTGCCAAAATGCCAATACTAAACTTACAAAGAATAATTTTTAAACTTTGACAAAATGACAACACAAAACTCTAGAAATGACCATTCAAAAATCCAAGGCCAGCACAACTTACGATTAATACTGAAACAAAAAAAAATTACATTTAAAAAAAATCTTAGGAAATCATAACTATAAAAAAAAAAGAAATCCTGAAAGACGTAAATAATTAATAGTGAAATTTAAAAATATAAAAGAATCAAAATGAAGCAACTCCACCTATCAAATTATTTCAAAACTAAGGCTGGTAAAACTAAATAAAAAGTAAAATATAAAAAAATTCAAAAAAAAGCTCTTTGCAAAGTTTTACAAAGAACAGATTTAGCCACCCAAGGTGCACTTTTTTTTTAAATAATTATTATTAAGTTATTCGATTAAATATAAGAATTAAAGTAAACGGTGAAATATCGAGAACTAGTAAACTCTTCCGATATTAAAATTAAAGGAAACGATAAATTAATAAATTGAATACATTTAAGCTAAATATAATTAAAATTAAATCAAACGATAAATTATTAAATTGAAAATATTTAAGTTGAATGTAATTAAAATTGAAAAACGCAATAAAAAATTGAAAAGTGATCTGGTACGTCAAAAGTGATCCAATTAAAATAACAGCCACTTGGGTGGCTAATTAAAAAAATAAAATAAAAGTGAAATAAAATAAATAAATAAAAAAAATTTAAAAATTAAGAGAAATAAACAGAAAATAAATTAAAAATAAATAATAAATAAATCGGTAGATAATTTTTTTTAATTAATATGTATATAATGTTTTGCATTTAAAAATTGAAATCCAAAAGGAAGAGTGATTATGATGATTTTGAAAAATTTCCGAAGTTATCTGAATTGAAATGGGCATTGTGATGAATGATTTGATTTTATATGTAAACAATAAAATATTGATTGATACAGTCTCACAGTCATTCTGAGCATTTGTTAAACGAAAACTTCTTTAAATGATAAGCGATTAATGAAATGCAAAATGAATGAAGGAGATGAAATAAATAACTAATATCTCTGTGATAGATTGAAGAAACAAGAATAAATCCTTCATGCACAAGGCAAAACTTTGATCTCTTTGGAAGAAAGAGATCAAAATGAAGAGAGCACATGTATATATCACACATAAAGGGTTTTATTTACAAGCATTTTATTCATTTTTAAAACTCAACATAACCACACAAATTACAACATATTACAAAGTTCTTTATCTAAAAAAAAGTTATTTTTCAGTACATAGATAAATGTCCTAAAGAAAACAACAGATGTTTATCAATAACGAATTATTTATTTAGAGATTAATACACTTGAACAAATAAATATCATTAGTGAAACGTTTCCATGTCTTTTAACCCTTTTCTGTTTTTTTGTTCAACTCTTATAAACATTTCAGAAATGAAGTAGACGCAAAAAATGGAGTGTTATAATATTCAAAAAAAAAAAAAAAAAGTAATTTCCTCTTAAATAATTTTTTCTTTAATTCATAAACTGTACATTAAATAAAACTTGGATACGGAGTTTCTCCGCACAGTTGAACTATTATTTTCAAGTTTGGTTCCGCATCTTACATGAAAATTTCCAATGAACCTTCCTTATATTCAACCATATTTTATATTTCAAATCGTGTACTTTGTCATACTTTTAGGCAGATGATGTCATTTGCTTAATCTTATTTTAATCAATTTATTCATTTTTACAATATTTTTATGCAAAGAATTAAGGTATTAGTTATTATTTTTTTTGTTCATTATTGCTTTTGCATTTTATGACACATTATGAAAGCAGTAAACAGTGTTCGAAAATTTATAGTTCGACGTCGTGTTGGAAAAAGAAGCGTTAGTTTTTTTTAAGTTAATGGCGGTGAGACGAAGTTCCTGTTGCTGCTTTCTGTGCTTTCCAATGCATAGTTTGGAAGGTGAAATAAATAATTATTTTAGTAAATGGTTTGTCGCTTGTAAAGTTATTGATCTCTATATTTTTATGGATAAATTAATTTGCTGTCACAGGTAACATTCATAAGCGATAAACCAGATCTATACTGTAAAAATACTGCTGCTTTTACCAAAAACATGAAAGTTTTGATTACGCCTATCTGTAATTTTCTATACATAATTTAAGAGTTGTTTGAACGCTAGGGAAATCTGGCTCCTTCCTTTTTTAAAAACTTTCAAGAATTTCTTTTTCAAAAAGTTGCCACACCGTCAATTTAAAAGGAATAAAGAATGACCGACTCCAGATCTCTATTGTATGAATGGAGAAGAAAGACGTAAGAGAACTTTGAAATGGTAAAAAGAGTGTTATTTCTTTGAAAATAAATGTTACTTTCTCAGTGTGTCAGCAAAGTACATAATTTACTTTTGAATTTTGAAACAGAATGTAAAATAAAAGAGTGTTTGAAAATTGGGCTTATTTTGTAGATAGGATTAAAAAAGTCATAGAAATAAATTAAACTCAGAATATTTTTAAATAAAATTATCATTTATTGTGTATTCAAATATTTTGAGTTGGGGAAAAATTAAAAAATTGAAAATAAAATCCTTCTTCCATTTTACCTTATTTTTTCGATTTTTCTTTTCATTAAAATCTTTTTCGTTGCTTATATTCCCATTTCTGAATAAGAATCTGTAATAGAATTTAGTTAACGTGTTTAATATTGTATATAAGCATAATATTCATTTATCTTAGAGTTATAGTTGAAAATATAAGAGTAGATTTCACATTTATTTTTAACAATTGCAAGCTTTGTTTTCTTACATTCTTAGTTTTATGTACAATAATAATGAGAGTTTATGCATGGGAGTATAAGAGGAATCATGCAAAGACTGAAAGACGCAGATTACCGAAATTTTGAGCGCTTAACTTTGAGTAATGATGGTGTGCATCTCGAAGAAAATTTTGTAAAATTTGCCTTGGACTTTTTTAAAATTCTATTTTGAAGTGAATTTTTGCGTATTTTTGGTATGTTTTGGTTCCTTAGTTCTCATACGAATCACCCCAAGATTACGAGTTTTGCTCCATCTGAGATATCTAAGTCTTTTGAGAAAATTAGCTTCGATTCAATCGTTTAAAGTTATTAGCCAAATATTGGTGGACTCTCTTCTGAAAAAAAAAAAAAAAAAAAAAAAAACCCACTGCAACGCATTAATTTCTAAATTTTTCAAAGCTTTGAAGAGTTTTTTTTAGAAATCTGCTGACCCAAACGGCTCAGTATTAGTACGATAAATGGAACAAACATTTGACCCTCTTTTAAGAAAAAAAAAGCGGGGAGGATATCACAATTAGTGCAATTTATACACATTTTTAATTATACAATCAGTAAGCGAGTTTTCGATTTTTTCATCTTTCATTCTCTGTTAAAGATAGACCTGTGTGGTGATCGGGAATGACAGAATAGTCCAACTGTAGCTCATGCACGTCGTAAGACGTGACTAAAATGGGTACCCAGCGTCAGGGGGTAAAGCCGAGCACCCTACTCCAGGAGATTATATCATGAGACCTTAGGGACTTATCTTCTTTTGGTAAGTTCGGGCATCATGACCCCGAGGAACTCTAGAGATCTTTTTCTTTCCTATGAAGTTTACTGTCTTTGGTAAACACGGGTGACTCACTCCCGGGATACCCTATCGATCCTTCTCTATTTTTGACTCTCCTTTTTGTCGACCAAATTTTCTCTTTTTTTTCAATCTTTTTACGTCTAGACTACAGTTAAATCTTGTTTGGCACAGCTTGGCTACATCTGGCTCTTGCGCTAATAACATTTACATTCACTCACTCTGTTAAAGATTACGCTCCACTCTGACGCATATAAATATCACATGGAGTCATGATTTATCTTTGTTAGCTGGATTGTTGAAAAAAATTTTAAAAATTAATCGTGTAGGAAGAATGGGTGTTCCAGTAAATTGTTATTAAAATTGCTTTCCATTCGATTAAATTATTTATACACTTCTTATATTGTTGCTGTATATATATATATATATAGGATTAATTAATTTAAATTTCCTTTTATTTGTTTATACTTAACTCTTATTTTTTATTTCAGTATTATAACTTTATTAATGGCTAAGTTTATTACATTATTTTATCGCATTATTTAGTAAAAGGAAAAGAGATGTATCGCAAAGTTTTAATTATTACTAATAAATAACCGAAATATATGTATAAAATTAATTTTGGATGTTAATTGACCCTTACGTGCATATTGTTGTAAATTGCAGCTATTAATGTTGATTTGTTTGGTTCAGGAAGTCGTAGATTGAAGTAACTCGCAGCATGGGCAAGAAAGATTTCAATCTGCTGAGTTCTACAATGACAGGCTTCGAACGATCCAGTAACAAGTTTTTATCTCGATTATTCATTAATGATTAAAGCTTTCCGATATCCCAGGATAATGATTAAAACTTTACGATTCTGCGAATTTCTTCAATCTATGGCTTCCCGAAACCAAACAAATCAACATTAATAGCTATAATTTGCCTCGTGTAATATATGATGAGTTAATATACAAAATAAATTTCATTCAGATATCTATGTTATTTCTTAGTAATAATTAAAACTTCACCATACCCCAAAGAATATGCGTTTTCATATGCATTTGAATTTTCCTTTCATTACGATTAGAAATTATCCAATGTTCTCTATGTGTTCAATGAGCTCATCAGTGTTAAATAAGCCTTATCCAGAGAGGTATATTCATACCTTCAGGATGTTATACGCTTTTTAAAAATTTTAATAAAAAAAGCAACTATTTTTAAAGAAATTTTGTTCTTCTGTACCTTAGACGAATTAATTTTTGACGAAGTTTAAATAGATTTTAAAATCATCAAGAACCACTCAGGTATTAAATAAATTAACGCTTTTTCAAGGATTCAAAACTTAGTCATATTATACAGAACATGTTTAAAATTGATAAATATCTATGTGATAGAAGTTACGATAGACTTATCATTATGAAGCTTTTAAGTCTGTCAAAAGAAAAGAATGTTCATTTTTCTGACAGTTATCAAAGATTCTTATAAAGTTTCTATGACACACCCTTCATGGATATTAAAGACATTTGATAATTGACGTACATTTGACTGTTTGACTCGTGGCAGTTGGGGTTCATGGTTATTAACCGGGAGTTTAGTGAGCCACGAGTAACAGTATTAATATCAATTGAAGGATAATATAAATTCCAACATCGATATGAGTTTTCTGCTTTTAATTACCTCGGTAATCTTTTAATCTTAATAAATCTTATATTCTGACCTATAAAAATGACTGAACGTGAAGTTACTCTCACTGAGGTCGAAATCTTGAAAATTATCTCTTGTAAAAAAGTCCAAACTGGAACATTTCACTTTTTGAGAAATAGTGATTTACATCCAATCCAAGCTTTCAATTCTATTAAGATAAATAATAAGTATTGAAATGGATATCCTCTCTTAGCCCCAAACTTTCAAAGGATGCCTCCTAAAGACAACCATTCGTTCATCTCCACTTAGTCGAAATTTTATCTCTTCTCTCTTGTGACGAAAGTAATCCCCCCCCTGTACTTTACAATCAGTATACTTGTGACCTTCGTCATCTTTCTCTCTTGTCTCAGATTCTCAGATAGCCAATTTTTTTCTTCATATCGTGTTCTCATTATTTTCATTCCTTACTTGGACTTGGATAGCAATCCAATTCTACGGCCATCACTTTGCATTTGTTTTGACGTTTCGGACTCTTTAAAGTTCCATTTGCTTACTGGGAATTTTGTTACCTACTTTTCAGTTTTTCTTCTAAAGTTACCGGCGAGTTTCGTTCTATTAAACCCCCTTTTTTGATCCAAGTCTTTGCTCGAATAATTTTCGAAGATTCTAAAAAGTTTCATCTCCAGCATTTTTTTTTTCATTTTGGTTATTTCTTTTAGTTCTGGTTTCGTAAAATATTCCTAATCAACCTCTGCGATTCCTCTTTGCTTGTTTTTAGGTGTGCAAGCACATATTTTACTTATTTCTTTTTCATGTTTTGAATTTTTCTCTCTCGGAATATAAGATTACTATTGCAAATCGGAACTCTATGGCATGTTTATCCGACTATGTATAAAATAGAAAGAAAAAAGGTTATTAAGGTTCTATTAACAGGAAGTCCTGACCTTATCTGATAAGAGATTTCTATAAATTTCATAAAATAGGAACCATGGTAAAACTGCAAGTTCAGCTGACTCGCGAGTAAACGAACCGCGAGTTAATGGAATATGGACCATTCTGCTGTACTACAAATGAACAATGGTAGTGACCACATAACAATCCCCAAACTTCCTTTGGAAAACCATTTAGTTGATGTGAAATTTAACTTGATTCATTAAATTAAAGAGAAGAAGGTTAACTTGTTATGGATTCTTTTAGCCAAAACTAGGATTGGGTGTTTGGAACTTTTTCATATATCGTTTTTAAATTACTAGTTTGATTTAAGTATCGAAGTACTTCACAATAAGCGACGCGCACTGGACTGGACATTTTGTCTCTTAAATAGAAATGTCCCTTAATAAGAGGTGAATACGTTTACTATTCAAAGGGACAGGGACAAAAGAATTGTCTCTGAAATAGAAGTGTACTTTACTAGAGGTACTAGTGTCATTGCTCAGAGAAATTGCAAGAAGTTTACCGTAAAGTTGCTTTGATTGCCACTGAAAAAATGTTGAACCATCAGAATAGAATAATGAAAATGCTAAAATACCCCATTCAATATTAATTAAAAGCCATTGCCCTTCCATATTAAAAAACAATATAACAACATAAATATGTAACAAAAAATATATATACTACAGAATGAAACATCATACCATATCGAACATCGAGAAAAGCGAACAGAATATAACCTTACCCTTTTATTCAGACTGCCGATCTCATTTATCACTTTGATTAGAAAAAACGAAGAGGAATTCAATATAAATTCGATTTCTATGGCTATCCGCATTTTTTTTGATAATGAATAGCAGAGAAATATCAACTCGCAGTAGGAGACTAGAGAAACTCCTGGTTTGTCCAGATACGCTTAACTGTAGAAAACAGATCGAAAGAATTTCAAACCTCGGACACACAAACATATTTTTTTTCTCTCCTCTCCTCTTTCTTTTTGTTCCATCTTTTTACTTATCATGGTACGCTGCACAGAGCCGCCGAAAATCTCTGAGTGGAGAAAAAAAAATAATAATAGAAACTACGCTAAAAGTTTCCGAGAACAGAGAAAAATTGGTTGTCACAAATTTTTGCCACGAGCATGGCCAGGTTGTTGCATTGGAAAAGAGAATGCGGGAAGGTAATGGGAACATTTATTACGATCCAGTCATATATTTCGTCTCATATCCCTAGTGATTCTTTACTCTCTCAAAACTGAATTTTTCTTGTTATTTTTTTGTCCTTCGTATTGATCAGAAATTTTCCTTCGAGATACCATTAAACATTAAATGCAGTTGGGATGTTATACCTCTGTATTAATTACAAGCTTTTATTTAACTTGCTATATTCATATGTATATATGTATCTCCATTTCAAAATTTGTATTCGAATTTTTTTCCCACTTCTTATCATTCGATCGATCTCAAATTTTGTATACATGCATAACTTCGAAGACGATACAATCAAGCAATAATATTCTAAGGGAGGAGGGAGAGGGCTTAGAGCCCGGATCTTGCTCTTAACAAAGTCCATTTCAATTGAAAATTTGTACATAAATGGAGCTCACGCAATTGATTTTTAGTCTTAAATTTACAGAATAAAAATATAAGAAAGATTAATAAATAGAAATAATACATATAAACAAAATATATTAGATTAATAAATTACTAGATTAATAAATATAACTAAAAATTAATCAAGCTTTTATTTACATATTGATTTTAAAGCTTTCTAAAAACAATTTTTTAATGAAAATAATATAAAATGTATAAAAGCTTCAGGTTTTAATACTCTTTGATCTCATACATAAATAAATAGTATACTTTATTTATCGGTATTTATTTAGGAATCTAAGCGAAACGCCTGAAGCTTTTATAAATTATGTATTACTTTATCTTCAAAAATATTTTTATACCTTCTACTCTAAAAATCTAAAAATAATACCTTAAGTCCATCTTTAAATAAATAGCTTGACTAAAAATACCTATTACTTATATTCTTACCTTCTGCGGTCACTATGAATCTTATTTATATAGTCATTATAGTACACAGTCAAATGAAAAGAAAAGTCATATGATAATGAAGTTCTTTTATTCAAGTGATGAGATTTTAAATTCTATTCCCTATTTTTAACTCTCTGTGTAGTAACCTTGCCTAAACGCACATGAATTATAGTTATAAATGCTAAATTAATCTATCTCTTAAAAACTCATTCGAATTCGACGGAGTAAAATAATTAGGGCTGAGAGTTTGAGTCCTTAACCTCCTACCTAGATTCACTTCGAAGGCTCATTATTCAACGCAACTCTGCTCATGATATTTCACAATCCTTATCAGACTTTAAACTATCAGCTATCAACCTCTTTATTACATTCTTCTCTGTATATTCACACATCTCAACAATCTTCGGCCAGTATGATGCATCTCTCAGCGTATCAGGGGAGGTGACCCGTTGGCCTTGAAATCATACCCACCTTCTGAACTGTCAGTCTGGAGAAAATCTGTCCGATTGCTTTTTCAGTGCTCTTTTTCAACCAGACAAAAAGGTGTCCCCCAGTATCATTATTTAGGCATTTTAACTTCTGTCGTCGTTGTTGAAGAGAGCTACCGTATACTCCTCCTCTAGTATCACCGTGATGATACGAAGATGAACATTCTGAGAGATGTTTAAGAGAAGGGTTTGTTTTGAAGCCATTACTGCAACTGATATACATCCCTCCATGTTATAATGAATTTAATTTTGAATAGTTCACGTTTGACGTCATCGGTTGTCTCTAATTGAGATGGCGGGTCTATTTGATGCTTGCACCGTAGCAGGTAAATCACCAGTTATGATTTATGTGCAGTTGTCTTGGTTAGAGGCAAGTGCTTGTGAAGGGGACTTGCTAATAGCGCTTTAAACCTTCAATCTCTGGACCAGAAGGAAAATTCTTTCATCTTTGAACTGTTCTTATAATTTAGGCTAAAAGAGATTCTCCTTCTGGCTAGTTTTTTAGATTTTTAACTTTTGTAGTCGTGGTTGAAGAGAGCCGCCGCAAATCTACCCATTACACTTTGCTATTTGAAATCAAATTACATAAGTCAAGTTTCATTTGTTAGATGTAATTTTGCTTTCAAACAAAAATCACAAAAATAAACCTAAGATGTTAACGATGGGAAAATCCTGGTATAGCCCAATTTCTCTGGACATGTTTGTATGTTTACCACCTGAGGAATTGAAATAAGCTTGTCAAAATATTATAGAGGGCATATTGTATTGAATCACATATACATTTTACTTTTTTATATTGTCTCATTTTTAACTAAAACTTAGTAAAATCATATACATAATATCATTCAAACTCAAAACATCTTTTATTTTCGCATATTTAGTCATTTTTTTTCTAAAAATATTTATACTTATCTTCACAAAATATCGTTTGGTGAATTAATTTAATTCTTATAAATCGTTTGGTACTGATGAAACGCGTTGATTATTATTCGATTCACTTTTCATTGTAAGTCTAATTATATGGTCACCAAGTTACGCAATGAAATGAAGAGGAAAACATGATAATAAAATTATTTTTATTCAAATTAGGAATAATATTAAAGTCTTATACCTATCGACTTTCTCTATTGTAAACGCGCATGGATTATGTCTTAGAATAAAAATTTAATTCGTTTCTTAACGACTCATTCAATTTTGAGGAAGTAAAGAAACTGCAATTAAGGACTCGAGCCTGGAATCTTTCGCATATTTAATATAATATCTCTCTGACCACTCCATAAATAACGAATGGCTTTGTTAAGACATGTCTCGCTTTCCTGTAGTTTAAGTACCAACTAATTTACAATTCTCTAACTCACTACTATCTATTTCATCGCTGCTTATAAATGCAATATATTTACTCCATTCATTACACTTAATTTTTTGTCTTCACTACAGATATAAAGCCTTTAACATATTTAATGTTATAGTTATTTTCAAAGTTACAATTTAACTCAATAGTCTTAGTCTTTGTAGTTTCATTACCTTGGTAAATTCTTTTGCAACGAAGTCCTCTAGCTTTTTGATTATTTTTAACATCATCATCATCATTATCATTTTAATAAAATACAATAATTCATTTCTATCTCTAAATATTAAAGTAATTTTATCATAACAGTGAACACCTATATAATTTATATAATTATAGCCACATGTTAAGAATATTCCATCTCATTCTTAATACCTTAAAAGTAGCTACCAAAAAAACGTAATATATATTTTCAGTCATATGCATATTCAAAGAATGCACATACATACAAAAATATTCTAAAAACATTCTAATAACCTAACTGTTTATCTCAAATTATTAAATCATATGCTGAAATCTAATATTTTATCATGGAAACTAAACTCTAAGGCACTCTCACCATACTAACTAAATTATTATTTCTAATCATTGTCAAATACTCATATAATATACACACACATACACTAAAAGAACCAAATATTAGAAAATGTAAAATATGCTTAAGTTGAAACACAAGTAAATGATACATTTTTGATGAAAATATACACACAATAACTGTGTATCTTTCACGCAAGGACTAGTAAACGAAGAAAACCTTTTTTATTGCTTTTCTCTGCAATAGAAAAGATGACTGAAAAAGTTCTATGATAAGGTATTATTTAATTTAAAATAACCTAAGAAGGCTTTACACACAGTGCAATTGAGAAAAACATCTTTTCTTATTGCTTGCAGCATATCACGCAATCTGGATATAAATCTCTAGGGTTGATGTGTATGTTAGAAGATTAATCACTCTCTTTACAAAAATAAAATAAAATCCGAAATAAAATGCTTTCGAAATCTCACATACATTTAGATTGATGTTAATATAAATAGAAATATAATGATAAATGGGGTTGGGATTGAAAATTCATCAAATGTCAAATGATTTTTAGAGTATGATCTAGAATAACACTTAAGCTTTTGAATAAAAAACCAAAATTGATACCTTCCCAAATTCTTTTTAAAAAATTGATTAATTTTTATTGAATTACTAAAGTAAAAACTATGGTTTAGATGTATTTATTTAAACTCTCTTAATAAATTTAAAAATAATAATAAAAACTTACGAATTAGAATTTCACCGAAATTGTTTAAAATTTTGAGTATGGAATTTGTCATGTGATTTTTTTTGTAAATATTGATAATTTGATATAAATATTACGAATGTATAATTCTAGAATTTAATCTGAGCTAAAATGTGCTGTGGTGTGTAATAATATTTAACCATTTAATTCAAATTATTTTAAAATGATCTCTTATGATAAATTATATAAGAATAGGTGGTTCATTCAATATTGTATTACTTTTAAATATAAATAAGCATATTATTTAAATTGAAAATTCTCTGCCGATAGAAACCAACGGACCTTTTTGTACAATTGACATTATTTGTGTTTTTATCGGTATTTACTAGTGGTCATGTTCATGAATTGGCAGCCGGAATTGTTTTTGTCAAGTCAAGGGTTCGAGCAGTGATGCCACTAAAAGACTCGTCGTGTAGTGGAGTTGATACATGTTAAATTTGTCTCGGTCTCAAATTCTCGTATTGACGTGGTGTAGTAATTTGAAGTGTGAAGTGCCAGCTGAGGCGTCGCAATGATCATTTTTTGACCGATGTTCATTTGACGAGGTTCATCGCCAATATTCCTAGTGTTGCTTTTCAGGGAGACGCCAATACTCGTAAACCAATCTCAATCTGTCAGTATTTATTAAACTAACAAAGAAAAACCCGTTCTTAATAGCCATGGACATATACGTTAGTAACAAGTTTTTTTTCATTTCAATAACCATTTTGTCACTATTTGTATATGAAACAACAAATTCTTACAGTGGGCGATTATAGTGTTTGATATATTTAGTATTTTTTATACTTTCTTTCATTTTCAGAATTAAAAATCCGATGCCCAAAATAGGGATACAAAAGTCATATAAAAATGAAAGAGGAAAAAAGAATGAGACATATTAACGGTAATAGATCCGAAAAGATTTTATTCGATTCCGAGTCCGATGAAGATCATCCAATAGCATTTACCTGATGACGCATAAATATTGTAGATAGTGACGATGAATTTAGTAATGAATCATCATCAACTGAGGAAAATTAAGGACCACTAAAGATTGTTTGGCAGTCAGTATCTCATACGAATAATAGTTTTTATCGCCCATGAAATGAAGATTGCTATAAATACTCCGAATGGCACTTCTCTCTTGTGACCTAATTTCGAAAACTATTTGACAGTGGAATTATAAGAGATAGTATTGCATTTTATTTCGTTGTTTATATACTTCTATGAGCAGAGAAGTGGAAAAGTTGTAAGCTGTTGTTACTACAAAGTTACAAAGATAATTCATTATAATAAATTTGTTTAAATTGGGTAAATTTTTGGTTATTCTGTATATAAAGATTAATAATTGTTGATTTTTCTTTGCCTATTTTTTATATCTAAGAAAAATTCGGACCATAGAGAGATTGAAAGGATAGAGGGGAGGAATTTGATTGATGAGAATATTTTAGAAATGATTTTTTCCCGAAATAATTGTGAAACTAAAAAAAAAAAAAAAAAAAAAAAAAAAAATTTTTTTTTTAATTTTTATAAAAACTTTAATATTATTTTATTAAATATTATATTATTTTTTTAAAAATAAATAAGCATAATGTTTGATTTTTTAACGTAAATTTAACCGATGAGATATTTTTTAGAAATGATTGTTTACGTTTCAAATCATTGCCAAACTATAAATGATGGCTTAGATTTTTAAAATTATTTTAATTCTACCATAAACATTTGCATTCATAATATAATGTTGCTTTGAAAAACACATGAAAATTTAAGAATTATTTTAGGAAAAGATATCCTGGTTATGAGATGTTTCAGTTGCTTAAATTATTTTTAAGCATTCTCAATGGTTTCGAGTGGTACTATGAGGAAGTTTGAAAAAAAAAAAATTGAAATATTTCCCCTCCCCAGTTTAAATGCCTCCATATCTGACTGAGATTCAAATAACAAAGGCTATCGCTGAAAATTCGTCGTGCACATTTAAGTGGTATACTGTAAATTAAACAAGGTTAAATAAAATAATTATACTGTCCCCCAAATTTTAAAATTTGGAATTTATTTTGTTTCTTTCCTTTTAATAAACTTTTATAAGGTCACTTTATATAAAAGCATAATGAATTGTTTATTTCACTTCTTAAATAACTTGAACTATCTTTATAACATAATTTCAAATATATTTTGAATCGTGAAATTTATCCGAAAATTCAGTCTGTAATAATAAACTATTTTCTGTTATGAAATATTAAGCAATATTGGTTTAATTTATGTCTTCATTAGTTTTTTATTGAGAATATTGAATAACAAAAATAAGGATTAATTTTATTAACTTCCATTAGAAGCAGCACAAAGGCTGTTGGCGATGGACCTCGTAATTTCTATACTCAATAAATATAAGACATTTGTAGTTATTCAAATATAGACACGTAAAGTTTTAAAGTGGCTCATGAAATACGTGAAATTCTAACATAAAATTGTTACAGCTTTCTGAAACTTCTTTCTATATTAACAAATTTATTCCCATTCACATAAAAATTTATCTTTTTCAATTTATATAAATCGCAATAAATTGTTTCAAAGATTCTGGAATCCTGAAAATATTATAAAGTTCATGGTATATTTTCTATAATTACATATTTAAATAAATTAAAAATATTATGCGAGAAAACACGCTTCTACTGGAATGAAATATAAAAAAAGCTTTTAATTTAAAATGGAATATCGAAACAATTATTACAATCTAAGGTTTATATAAAGTACTAAAATATATTTATGAAAAAAATTTAAGCTACAATACTTACATTGTAATCTACGGGGAAAGAATTCAGTTAAGTAAGCATCTTCACTGAATACAGTTTTTAAAAGTGTCACATTTGCATCAAAATAATCTATATTCTCTTATATTATGTTCTGCATTAAAAAAATTGGATACCTTTTATAACTTTTGCATTTATTATCGCAACTGGACAAAATACATATCACAGTTAATGATTCAAAAGAAACTAAAAATGATTTTAATGAATTGATTAATTATATTTTGATTAACATAGTTAATGAACTTCTAAAATATAACTTTTTCATTATATAATCCAATATTTTAAAAAATTAGGTAAAAAGTTGTCTAATTAGCTTGTGATTCAAATTTTATTTGAACTCAATGTTTGGCTCAAGAGGTACTCGGAAAAAATATTAGAAGGCTATATGATAGTGATGTGGAACCATGTCTTCTATCAGAATTATGTTTAATTTGAATTCGATAAACTGATTCTATGAGATTTAATGTTGAAGGGGTTTTTAACACTTTCGGGGTTTGTATCCACGATCTGAATGGAACAATATTCTTATTTTGAAACTGAACATCGATTCTGAGCTTGCCTAGGAAAGAATTAAAAGTAATTTAAAAGAGGAGGTTACATTAAAGTTAAACGAACATTAATTGAAAATTAGAATATTTAAATTTTTATTAAGTTTTAAAAAATTTAAAGATTAAATTTTAAATGCCGTAATTAAATGCCGTAAGTGAACTTTTATAAAGATGTAAAGTGGAATAGTTTTTAATAATTAAAATGCTTCTATGATTAAAAAATTTCGTCAAAATGTGTGGGACCTAAAGAGGGAACGGAATTTTTCGTTTCAGTTTATTTAATTTGTTCCAATAATAATAGATTAATAATACTGAGATACAAAGTATTGATGTAGGCAGCAATGTGTGGTGATGGGGGAGTTCCTTGTCGCTAGCTGAATTATTTTTTGTATAGTTTGTTAAACCACGATTGGCAACGGCAGTCGAAATCGAGAAATAAACAAAACTTGAGAAGAGCGCGTTGCGACGCTTTCGTCGAATAAGAATCTCTCTTTAGAAAGAAAGTTAATCCCACCTTCCGATTAGAACCATTTTATGTCTGCGTTTGTGTACGTCTATATGATTAATAAACTGATTAAAATTACTTTTTCTGTGAAAAAATTTGAAGCTCTCCGAAACCTTTTTATATGAAGATAAATCGAAAACAACAGTCTGTTCGGTTGCCCAATCTAATAGGTAAAGAAATCTGTAGTTTTTCTAATCGGCAGGGCCGAGAGAAAGTTTTCTGGTTGGTCGAAATGAATGACTCCTATCGAAGGTAGGTGGTGCTAAATACTCATGGGATTTTGGAAGTAAAGGGTTGGAGATAAAATATGAATTTAAAGGATTTGTTTTATTTTTTTGACGATTGTACATTGCATACATCTTGCACATTTATAATTTAATAAATAATTTAATTTCTAATGAATCTAGCCATGCTATCTTAATAGCAGACATATGAGTTTCGAGTATCGTTGGATCATAAGTTTGAATCTAATATTTTATAGAAGACTGTCATATAATTAAAGAGAAGGAGCTTGCCCTTTATATTATCATGCAATGTTAAGAAGAGGTTTATAGAAACACACTCCTGATAAGGAGTTGATTATGAGTTTTGCCCTAGATTTCAATTCAATAAACAGCACCATCCTTAAAATTATGTGGAAGAATTTTATGAAAGAGGAGAAACGAACGCAATAATACGGATTACATTACATTATATAAATTTCCAGCACATGTGCATAAATACAACGTTCGCGGTGTCATTTATCTTTCTTAAACCAAAACTGAGTTGCAATACCTCTTATCAGCCAGTACTTCTAGCTTTTCATGTTGTCTGTAAAACTTTCTTTTCCGCCGCAATTGTTGTTTCGCAATGAAAATAACAAAGAAGTTCAAACTTTAACATAACATACGAGTATATATTGTTTAACACATCAAATTGCATTAATTGTTTATACCCCAAATAATCATACATATTTCATAAAAAGTACGAACATTTTTTGGAGGGAGTCTGATATTTTGCAATGTATTTTTCAACATTAAATTGTGTTATAAATTATTCGATATCATCCATCGTTTTGTTCATTTCGCCATCAGAATGTGTATCTAAATAAATGTGCATAATTTTCATGATGTTCCGCTTTTCCCTTCATTAAAAAAAAAGAAGATAGTGGTTCAATACCGTTCTTATATATTTGCCATTGTATATGAGAAAGAACAAATTTATTTAAAATGAGTTCCCCCCCCTTCAAAAAAAATTACCGATTTTAAGACAAAATTCACTGATTTCGACACAAAGTTCACGAAATCTGTTCGTATTAAATGATTTATGTTTAATTTTAAAAGGAAAAAAGAATACAAGAAGCTACATAATATTTTACGGTAACGCAGTGTTATTTCATGTTAACTGATTTCTCATGTTAAGGGCTTTCGTGTTAAACGTTTTTCATTGTAATTTCATGTTGTTACTTGTATAACTCATACACTCAATTTTGTTACTCTGTTCTAAAAAATAACCTGGAATCACACATTTTCCCATTAAAATAAAATCTTAAAGCTAAAAATTCATTTGACAAAACAATACAAGACAGGAAAAGTCGAAGATATCTTGTTCAAAAAAAAGTCTGAATGATTAAATAGAAATGCCTTATATAGTAAGAGAAGAACAAATAAAATTATAATATTTTGCAAATTGTGCATAAAACAATAACATTTTAAAAGTGCTTGTTGTAAATTATATAAAATTATAACGTTTTAAAAAGTATTTCGAATTGAATATTTTTTTAAAATTTAATTGATTGTTTCATATTTAATACAATTTTTTTTTCAAAAACTTTTTTTGCCTTGCTTCCGAAAATCCAGTTACAAACATTTTACGGTACAAATTTATGTTTATGCCGAAAATAAGGTTCCCCAATCCATTAGAAGGTTAAATGAAGGTCGCAAAAAAGAACACCTTACGAGAAATTCTCTCGCTAAATGTACAGCAAAGAAAAAAAAATATGACGGCGTGTGTAGAGATGAAATTTGAAAGCTTAAGCAACACTCAATCGGAGATCACTTAGACGACGGCACAAACTCTTTACCGCTTAGCGAACGACAACATAGACAAAAAAAAAATGCTTCAACAAATACGACTCAAGCATTTTTTTCTTTCTCGCCTCCTCAAGTATCGAAGAAAAAAGAGAATAATAATAAAAAATCTAAAAAAATTCCGGAGAGGAAAAGAGATCCGTAAAAAAAAAAAAAAAAAAAAAACTAGTGGGAGAAAAAAGAATATCTGCCTCCACTTTGGATGTCGCGGATCAATCCGCGTGAAAAACAAAGCCAAAATATAGCGGATAGAGGAAGGAAACAAAAAAGATAAATAAAAAAAAAAATGAAGGGGAAACATATCCGTAACCGCAAGTGTCGAACAGACGAGGGGTTTGTTCGAATTTCTTCCGGTTACGGGTTACGAGGAGGGTTGGTAGAGGGGTATAGCTAGTGTCAAGAGGAGGAAAAAAAAAGAAAAAAATTTCACGCCTTATCTTTATTCTGACATCAGAGTCTAAGAAAAGAGATAAAAAAAAGAATCGGGGTTCTCTCGTAGAATCAGGAAAATAAAGATGAGGAGAAGTCGTCTAAGTGGAGGGGGAGGAGAAGCTGGAGGAGAAAATTAATTAACTTTATTCCACTCCAATTGCCGGATTAACATTCGGAGAGACATGGGTTTCTAGTTCTGTATCCTTTTATTTCAAGTGAGAGACGTGTTAATAAGGTGTTGTTGAATTTTTAATACTGTGCCATTAAGTCGTTACGGCTCGGTATGCTTTTAATGGTTTTTAGCGGCTTTATCAAGGGGCATGGGAGAGTGATTTTGTAAGATTTGCATAAGGAGTGATATATTTAACCTTTTGTTAATTACGATTTTTCAGGAGCGGAGTTTCTCTCTCTACTCCGAAAGGGAATATTAATGGAATATTAATAGTTGAAACGGGATCCGCGGAGAATTTTCAGCGAGTTGGAGCCACTTTGGGATATGAAATATGTAATGTTCGTTCCTTTTTTATGGAGGCTGAAATAAATTGATTTTTTTGGTCGCGTCAACCATTAAATGTCAAAGAAACTTGTTAAAAAATGTTGCAAATGTTTTCTGAGCATATAAGCTAGGTTGATAATTTTTTGAATAAAACGCATGTAGGGTGTAATAGTCTTTATATTGTTGTATGCGTTTGATGTGTTATATTAAATAATTAAAAATATTGATATCATGAACAACTGAAATGTTTTCTGGTTAGTAAGATATGGTTCATAAAAATATTTTTATTTTATCGATTTAAGTTTCTTTTTTTTTAAAAAAAAGGAATACTTGCTTTAAATAAGAGTTTTAATTAATTTCTTATTTTCTAAAGTACCTAGGTTGCATTTCTGTATCTTAATAGGAAAAAAAATGTATATATTCTTATAATTATAAAATATTCTCACTTGAGTCTATATATTTTTAATATCAGAATATTTAGAATAATTTGAAGTATTTTATATCATATCATTATATTTATTGCTTACAAATTTTAAGAGAAAATAACATATTTCATTTATGTTGTCAGCATAGAAAATTTAATGCAGAACATCAAGGCTATAGTCGCTGATTTTTGTTTTAGATATCACTTCTATCTATTATTGTAACTTAGCATGTGCTTTCAGGAATTGTTAACCGTTAAAAATATATAACTACTCTTTTTTTGAAATTTAACAAATGGCATTCATTTGCCCCGAAACTTTTTGTTCAGTATTAAATTTAAGCTGATACTAAAGATTGACACCACAAGTAAAATGATTTAAAATAAATATCCGATAAGGAATGTCCGTGTCCATTTTTCATATCAATGAGTTTTATTTACCATGAAAATGAAAATGACTTATTGTTTTTCATCTTTAATAATATGCCTACTTATAACGAAAATATTTACTAAGTTTATAAAAAGAAACCTTATTTCTTTTGGAGATAATAATAACAATAAAGAAAGACAAAAATAAGCGGAAATAAACTGGTACAAATTAATATAATTAAATTTCCCGTGAATAATTCTACTTCAGGCCATGTTCTCTATCTTTTAAAAAAATTGAAGTAACAATTCCTATCAAAGGATGATATAGTTATTATTTTTTTATTTAAAAATTTAACATACATAATATACATTTCAAATTTCTTAAATTTTACACTTTATTTAAAACACATTATATGTATTATAAATTCTAATATTTTTACAATATAAAGCTTGTATGTGTATGTATGTTGAATTTGAATAATGATCTATGCCAGCTTTCATCAGTATTGATGAAATATATAAAAAATGAAAAATTTATCTTGAAGGTTTCTTCGAATTGAAGAAAAACTCGTCCGCATACAAAAAAGTATTTTTTTTATCTATCGATTTGATATACAATAAGACCTTGGTTAGCGATAGCCTTAGTTTATGACGAGTTGCTGAAATAATCAAACAATTTTAATATTTCTTCGAATAGCCCTTATAGTTTGTATTTATATAATTTCTTTAGCTATTATTCTGATCTCATATTTCGGAAGAATAGAAATTTGATAAAAAAATTTCAACTTACACTTAACGTCGGGTATTTTAGTAATTGATTCGTATTGATATAAATAGAATTTTATCTTATATATCAACATCTAAATGTCACTTGTGTGTTATTATATTATTTGATATTTCGTATATTCCTGAATAGTTATTTTAGAGTAGGTGTATTAAGCTGTGGTTAATGTGTTTTTTCTCTCAGGTTTAATAAATTCTCTTAAATTTTTTTATGCTAATGAGTTACTTCTTATTAATACATTCAAATGTACAAACAATGACAAAAGAAAAATGAACATTATTTAAAAAAAATTAAATTTATCTCATCAATATTACAAATTTTATTTAATCTAAATCTATTTTTAGTTTTCCTTTTATTTTTGAATAATTTTTAAAACAGGTGTATTTCACATAATAATACAAACCTTAAATATTTAAAAAACAACTTAATTAAATTAACGAATACCTTCAATTATGATTAAATATTGGTTTCTAATCTGAATGTATAAGAAAGTAAAAGAAAATTAACCTGATGAAGTGAAAGAATTGCTCCGCCCTTTATTTCGAACTTTAAACTAAGTAAAAACGTATTCTTGGCCCATAGTTAGTCAAATTTGGAGAGACAAAGAATTTGGCGAATTATTTAAATGAAATTCATTTCAAAGCCTCACCGATTATCCCAAAGTTTTCGAATTTCATTTTTTTACAGTTATGATTCGATTTTAGAGGAGGTATACACAAACGCTTCTGTAACTCACCAACACACTTCCACAAATTCGAACATCATACATATCTTTAACATTCATTTCTCAAACCTAATTTTTGTATCATAAATGCAAAGATATTCACTTGATATTCAAGTAAAAAGCGCTCAGAAAGCAATTTGTGTGCCTTTGATCGTAAGGTATACATATTGGATATACCTCAAACATTGTTAGTATTATTTGCATACTTTTTCTGCAAACGTAAGGCCTCTGAAGAGGCGTCAAAAATAAGATGGTGTTTTATTTAACAAACTTTCAAACGTCCGCTTCCAATTTTTTTTTATCACTGAGAAAAATATGTAAATGAAATTGGGAGTTTCAACTTTCATTCGTACAAACAAAAATCGAAATGTGCAATGGAAATGTATTTACTGTAGGCGTTAACTAAGCTCAGTTGATTTAGTGGAAAGGCGGCAAATTCAAATGAATTGTACAGAGAAAGGCAAATGAATTAAATGGATTGATTGGAAACAGAGAAATCGATGAGTTTGCTTAGGATCGCAGTCAGTGCATTCATCAGAAAAAAAGAAAAGATAAAAAGACAGATAAAAATTTGTTGTGTTCGTAAAAAGGATCCAAAACTTTTACATGCATTTGGGAATTAAAGTTGATTTTCACTTTAAAAAATCTAACCATGTGTTTAGTTATTTAAGATGCTGAACAATTTTTTTCGCAAGAGCTATCAATATCGATTTTTTTAAATTGCTGTGCTTGTGAAAAGTATATATATATTATTGATGTAAAAAGGGGTGGGGGATGGTGAAATAAATATAATGTTTTGACATTATTTAGAGTGAATGTACAAATTTCTGCTTTTGGTTAAGGTGAATTTATCATTAGGAGCCAATATCCAAACGATTTTCTCTCTTAGAAAAGTAAGAAAAGTATATGTGTACTTTTAAATGTTTGAAGAATCTTTTAATGTATTCAAAAATAAGTTGAAAAGTTGATGCTAAAATTGTTGTAAAACTGACTGATGTAGGCATGTAATATTTAACTAAATGACGTAAAAGGATAGAAAATTCGATATTATGAAATAAGGCATATAATTTTAAAATGTTTTGAAAACTGAAGTTAAAAACTCTAAAAATGTATGGTATAGGTTTTAGCGGTTCTTTAGACTAGCAATAAACTTAAGCTTATATACGACTTTTTTCGATAAGTCTTGTTTTGTAAACGATATAGAACTAATTTATTATTGATGAAAAAACAATCTCTACCTGCTTTTTTTGGAAGTATATTATTTAATGCAATTTTAATTTTTATTTGCGACTCAATAGAACGAGAAAACCAATACTTAAAATACATAACGAAATGAAGTAGACATATTTTTATTTTCTTTTTAAAAATATGCATCTAGAAGTTTTATTTGGTTGAAAAGAAAGTTAATGTGACCAGAGCGCTGAACAAGAGATACACATTCCTATTTTAAAGGCTAATTATGCAAAAATTGATAGGAAGTTTACCTTTTATTCTCATCTCTGAAATAACCTAAATTATGTTCTTTAAAAATACTGTTCTTGTTTTTTTATAACAAAAAAAAAAGTGTGGGAAATCAGATGATTTTGAATACCAAGGCATATATAATGAGAAGAATTGATCCCATGAATGCCCCTGCTTACACTACTGGAGTGTATATAATGAATATAAATTGAGAAGCAATAATCCAGAAGCTCATGCCTTTTAACTGATTAACATTTGAGATATTAAAATTTACATTACTCTTTCCGTGTACATTTAAGAATTTATTTCTTATATTTCAAGAGAAAACAATACATAAATTTTGAGACAAAAACAGCGGGATGAAATATTATGAATGTCTTTAGAAATATGTAAGAGCATTCCGCTACCCTTCTGGTCTGTTATGATAAAGTTTACTATAATCATAAAATTTAAAGTACCATTTAAATTCAAACTCAGTCTAAATAATTAAAATTGTCATTATGTCCAAAAACATAATTTTATTGATCCTCTTACAGAAGACGGATGATATCAAACAGTTTAGAGTCTCTCTACGTCTACTAACGAAGTTTAGAGTCTACTAACAAATTCTGTAATCTATCAAAGAATTTGCTTACCGGAATGCGACGAAAGTACCTCCTTCAATTTTTTTTTCAATAGCACGAGTCCTGATCTCTCCCAATCCCCGATACAAGCCAGAAGATTTCAACGTACACCCCACAAACAACCTTCTTATTATAATTTAAAGTCAATTCTCTGTCGCTTTTATACGACTTGATTATCACTATTCCCTCCACTTCTAAAGTTTTATTTCATTTGTATCATCACATTTCATTTGATTGGGAATAAATAAATGGAATTTCATTTCAATGGAAATAAATTTTCCCAATCAAATGAAAAATTGGAAAAATTATTCCCATTTTTTATTTGATTGGGAATAATTTTCCTGAATTTAAATATAGAATCAGAAAGAAATCCCAGATGTAAAGTAAAGTTCATGGAAAGGAAATGAAAATTTCAAAATGAAAGTTTGCGAATAGCCTACATTACAAATGAGCTAATTATAATTATCTTTCAGTAATAACGCTAAAATTTATATCAAAATAATTTTTTTCCAGCTGCAAGAAGAATGCTCAAGTGTAATGATATTTAAGAGAAATTTTAAAAATTGTAAGCTCAAATAGGCTCTGAGTGTTCGCGAGAATATATTGAATTGAAATCTGGTCAAACAATTAAAAAAAGTAATGTTTGTCAATATTTTTAACTACGTGGAATTAAAAATTATATGACTAAACAGTTAACATTCAATTTTTGATAGCATAAGGTACATAAATTTCTTAATGATGTACCTTATGTTTACAGCTGATGTTTACATTTTAATGTTTTAATTATTTTTTTAACTTTACTTTTTTGCATATTTAAATGTAAGAGTGCTTAGAAATATGAGGCGTTGGATCGTTACAGAAAAACTTTGATAATTATTTAGTCGTAATGAGAATAATAATGAATTAATATAAAATTATATTTAGAAACTTTTTTTTTTCTAATTTAGAGATTTAATTGCACACCCATACGCGCACACATGCCCGATGTATATATCACGTCACTTGGCGAGTCCGTAAATCTTTTGTAATGTAATTAAAATTTATATTTTTAAAAGATGAATTTTAATCAATTCTACAAACATAAGGAAATCATATTTGAAATTTTATGTTTTAAGAACTCAAAACCACTGTGTGCCTGTCTCCTATGTAAGTCAAAGGATCCAGATGCTGGAAAGTAATCTGAAAAGAACAATTGCAATTGGTTCTTTTTAGAATGTCGTTAGAGAAAAGAGGGATTCTCCCTCGAAGGGGGTCTTCCCTGTTCGGGAAAGAGCAAAGAATCGATTTATCCGACAGACTCTATTTAAATTAAATTAATGCTCCGAAAGAAGCAGCTTTGATTAGGAACTGAATGTTGAAGAAACCAACTTGCCAATGGATTGAAAATTTCCAGAGAACTGCACAAAACATAATGAAATGAGTCAAGCAAGTAATGAACAATGAAAAAAAAAAAATGAATGGAATGATAATTAAACTTCAGACTATTTTTTCGTTATTTAGTGCACTTAAATATATTGTTCGAAAACTTAAAGAAATTCTGTAAATAATTATTAATTTTTTGACCCATGTGATCATGCTCTAGATATATGTATCTCAGACATCTCTTTTCCGTATTATTAATTGCATAGTTTCTCAAAAATCTATCGAAGACAAAAATTAGTCGTTTTTTTTTGTAACATGGTCTGATAAATTTTGTCTAAGTTATTACTTAATTAAGGAGATTGTAGTAACAACACAAAATAAATAATTCTTCTTAAAACTCTGTACATTCAATTTTTTTATTAGTTTTTGGTAGCCTATATGCCATTCTAAAAGGCACAATTGATGTATATTATAACTGCATTATATCATAGATAGAAAATGTCTAAATATAATTTCCTACAGTAAAGATTCAATAAATACTTGTCCAAAATTAAGTCGTAATATTATTTTGAAGACATATATATGTATATATATATATATATATTCTCTGAGGGCCCTATTAGCTAACGAAGAATTTTTTGTAGCTATAAGTGTTTTGTGTGTGTTTGTTTATTTTTTGGTTGTGTTAGGATATTGGCATAATTAGATGCCAACTGTCAAAGTAGTATATGTTGCATTAAAATATATATGAATAGAATTTATTGTGTGTTTGCCAACCGAAACTATTCTATGAAAGCTTCCCCTTTCGAATGCCATACTGTAAACTGTTTTCTTTTGTTTCATAAAATAAAGTGTAACAAAAGAAACAACAAAATGTAAAATTCACATGAAACTTGGAAATCTCTACAGAAAGTTATAATTTATTGAAAGACGCATGACAATAAAAGTTTAACACGTATCATGTGTTTGAGTGGTTTATAAGTTTTTAGATAGCCGAAAATGTTGAAGGTTATTCACGTTCGGGGCACCTTCAAACCAAAAACGGATATGTATCGAAAAAATCGGTAATCTGGTAGATGTCACGTACATTATAGTGGCTTAATATTGCTTGAGATTGTAGGGATCGACGAAGAATCGCTACGGCAAATGTTTCCACCAAGACAATGCACCGACTAATTCACTTATCCCCAAGAGGTTTCTTGCCAAGTACAGCATTCTGGTGTAGATCATCCATCTTATTGGCCGGATCTTGAGCCCTCGACTTCTATCTGTTTTCTAGAAATGCATTAAAATAAAGATTTGAATCAGTTGAATCGAGAAAAGGAGTAGCATGATCCTGAAGAATAAAAAAGACTTCCAGCCCTTCGATTAATGAAGGTTCGAATAAGTGGGATAAAAGAAGGGTGTATATTGAGGTGATAATAAGTAAATATGTATGTTTTTTTACAGCGTCAGTATCGTCTTTAATAACCCCGTCTTGTATATATATCGATGAAATTTCTGCAGCAAACTTTTAATTTCACCTTCTTCATGGGGATTTTTTAGACTATTTGGTAGGTTTCTTTATCAATGGTAACAAATTAACGTCACTCAAGAATGATTAAAGCTATTTTGAAAACACCTCATATAAAACTTAGGTTTTATTTAAGGAAGAAACTTTTCTGACACCTTCTTTCCCTAATTTCCAGCACTGCATGAGGACTTCAATGTTCAATGTGATTCAACGCAGCAATGTCCGTTATATCATGATGAGATTTGATCTTATCAGAACTCAGGCTATTTACAAGAATGCTGCAAAAGTCTAA
>BMAW01038401.1:540958-564776 GCA_019974015.1 Nephila pilipes | reverse complement strand
CTATTACTATTATTGGTTATATTAGTCTATTACTATTATTGGTTATATTAGTCTATTACTATTATTGGTTATGTTAGTTTATATAGAAATTTTGTTTGATAATGCTTTATAATAAGTATAGCGAATTATTAATAAGGGAATTTTAATTTATTTATTTGCACGCTTTTACACAGTCGTAATTACTAACAATTTAAGAGAAAGAAGAGGATGCACATTAAATTCATTTACAGTTCTTATAAGGCTTAAATACTTTTTGGTTGTCATGAAGATTAAATTCTTTTAGACTTGTTAAAATTGAAATAGACGTTCACAAACAATTATAAAGACAATTATATCGTCAACTACAATTATTAAGAAGACTGCATAACTGTTTTTAAGAATACACATTCAGTTAGATAACAGAAAATTATTAAGAGAATTAAACATTCATTTATATTTATCAAAATAAATAGCTGTAGGTGGAAAGTGGCCATCTTTGTGAGCTTATAGTCTTGGCGTTGTTTGAATCGAGACTTAAATTCGGGTCTTGATTCCACTTAGGACCTATCGAGTAGCAGTGTTGATGCACGGTTAATCTGTCCTGGCTCAAGTGAGTAATTGTTGAGTTTTATGGCTCAAAAGCCAAATTAGGGAATGCGCCGCCAAAGTTCGCCATTTTTTTTTTTATTTTAAAAACATTTTATAATCAAAACATAGATGAAATACAATGATCAATAAAAAAAAGAAATAAAAAAGTGTAACATTAAAATTTTAAATTTGGTTTAAAAAGTCATATTTTTTTTCTTATAGAAAAAGCAAGTAAGTCACAATGGTGGTTTCCTCCCACCAAGTGATACAAGTTTAAAACAGACGAATTAAAAATATACCATGGTGGTGATGAAACACCAGATATATAATTAAAATGTGGTGAATAGTGAATGGTACATGGTAGAAAAGACACTCGGGAGCCTTCTCGTCAAACAAAAGGTGCTTATGATTAAATTGAGAATGTCCAATACGAAGAAGAGTCAATTAGCTGTTTGATTTCAAAGTTCTCGCTTTGACATGATATGATACTTACGAGTGAGATGCCAACTTTATCATAGTTCAAAATCACGATCTGTCACCAGTAATCCTCTTGTTGCTACTGGTGCGACCTAAAAAACAATCAATCCGTTTATTTGGGCTATTCGCGATTTTCTCTTCAGCAGCCTCGGGAACTTTACAATAAATTGAATTGCATAAAATAACAATTTCTTCCCAACCAAATGAAAACGTGTTAGGTAAATTAGATGAAGTTAAAAGTAAAGTGAAGTGAATTAGAGATAATGGTACATAAATGAAATAAAATTGAAGAAATTGAAGTGATATAGATGATACGGCTTTTTGATAGATATTTATACATTAGATTGAAGTATTTAATAAGTCTTGTGGATTGATGCGAATTAAAGTTAATTGAGATAAGAATCGGTTGTTTGTGGGAAGTGATTCTATTAGAACGAGTCAATTGGTAAGCTAACATTTTATTAGTTGATCCTAATTTGGAATTGATAAATCAGGTGGGATTTGAAAGAGAGTCACCTTATCTATTCTTTAAAGATTTAAAAAGTATTTTAGCTTGCACTTGCATGTCATTGATTGAAGTCTCGTATTTATAACTTTTTAATTAACAGGAACAATGTCCACTGAGTTCAATAATGAAGAACGGGTAAAGCGGATTATTTATTCATAAAAGAATTTAATTAATTTACAAAATAGTAAAGATAATTTGATTTTTTCATATATAATAATTATAGTTTAGTTACTAGTAATATTAGGTGGATGTATGATGAAATTTAGCCGTCAATTAAAAGAGTAATATGACGTGTTAAATCAATTAACGTTTAAAGTTCCTCATGACTTGATAATGCTCTTCAAGATTTTTACACCATCAGAAATTTAGCATAATCTGAATCATTTGACTTAAAAGTATATATTCGTTCCCCATGAGGGTCGAAATATCTCTCTGGGTGATGTACTGATCAGTAGATCGAAAGCCTAAACCTTCATCCAAGCAGTTGTATTTTGAACTTAGAACTTCGAAGAGATAAGTAGAAGCTCAGATGAGTCATTCTGTTATGCCTGGAATCACATTTATCAATAATTTGTTTCATCGCTTCTTAATCTTCCCATGGGAAAGAGTCAGTATTAAAAATCAAACTAATATTTATTCTTCTTTAAATAATAATTAAATATCAATATGCTGTGGAGAAAGTCTTCACTAACTCACTACAAAAGATAATCAGAAATTATTACTTATCTAGCTTGTTTTAAAGATGAGTCCAAATCCAGAACTTATCCAACATTTATCTTGGCGTATACACGATTAAAGTCTGCAATTCAAAATTTCTGATATCTTTTTCTACTCCTCTATCATTAGTTTTTCATAGCTTGTAAATGCTATAGAATCAATTTTATTCGCTACGCTTCCCCAGATTTCTTTTAATTTACGTAAGCCATAGTTCATTTACAAAAAGAGGATCTCAAATCAAATAACGTCACATGAAAAACCCTAGAGGTTAATTGAAGAGAAATATGTATTTAGAACAGTTATATTTCTCATCGCTTGATGAAGATTTAAAATTATGAAGTCCTGTCATCAAAAGCTTTGAGAGCTTTAAGCTAAAGAGTGCAGCTTTGTAGACTGAAAGTCATGATCGTATCATTCACTTGAACGATACAAAAGTGAATTACGATTGTCATTGGTAGTCAGAACTGACCCGGGGATGTAAATTAAGGGTTTATTTCCGACATTTCTGAGACATTATTTAAAAATAATAGATTATACATATCAGAAGCTTCGACCTGGTTACGTTAGATTATATTTGATTTTTATCAGACATTTACAAAAATTTCCGGTTAATTTAATTAGGGTAATCCTCATTTCCTTTCGTTTGCCTGGAGTCATGTTCATTTTTCTTGTCTGACTTCTTCCCCTTCACTAATAACTCTTATATGGCTCTTATATGATATAAATCGAATCAAATCCCAATGTAGATTTAATTATAGTGTAATGGAGAAATCTCAGCAGTGGAGTAGTTAAGACTACACGCTGTGAAAGAATGCAATATATTATGACAGCAACTCAACCTTAAGAGTTCTAGAGTTGCATATTTTTTATTACCGGAATAGCCGAATCTTCACTACTTGATTCCTCCCTACATGAATATATTAAGTGAAAGAAACTTAGATCACTCAATTTTTAAGTCTATCTATGATGTAATTATTTCTTAAGGTTCCCGTCTACCCGCCCTTTTGATTTCGTAGACGTAATGTTAATCTTATGGAAATTCGTCTTTAATTCTCACATCTTTACTATTTGATCTATTTGAATGCAATAATGTGCATCTGAAAGAGTAAAAAATAATGAATGCTTCTGAGGAATTACTTTTCCCTCCAATTTTGAAAAAATATTTTAAAACATTTTTTAAAGACCGGAAAACTCCCAAACGAATTATTGAAATAAGAATATTTTCAAAAATTGGGGGGGGGGAAGTAATTCCATAGAAGCATTCATTATTTTTTACTCTTTTAGGTGCACTTTATTGCATTTAAATAAATCAAATAGTAAAGATGTGAGAATTAAAGTGGAATTTCAATAGGATTAACTTTACGACCACGAAATGAAAATGGTGGGATCCTTAAGTAGATGAGATGTAAAACCAGATGGATTCCGTTAATAGGCAGTTCAGTAACACGTGGTATTAGTATGCCTCTCTCAAAAAACAATCGCTTGAGATAAACCTTCTGAATGTTGTGGTGTCATAATTATTTTTTTTTCTTTATCTGAAATTCAGATTGAAATATGTTCGGATGAGGTCACGACTTTCTGTTAAAATAGAAATATATATACGTTTCATATCTATCTATTTTATGTATAAGGGAAATCTTTTCTCGGAAAGCGAAATGCTCCAATTGGGAGTTTTTTTTTAATAAGAGATTATTTTTAATTTCTTTAGCGTTCTGAAGTGTGGTCAACAACTAATAATGTTCTGTCAATTGTACAGACAAGAAAAGAGGGAGAAAATGTTAAAGATATTCTATGGGAAAAAAGGTAGATTATATGTATGAGGAAGAGAAAATATTCCAAATTGGACTCCAATTACACGTTCTAAAGCCCCCTCGAAGCAATATAGTTAACACTAGGTTATTTTGAGTAACAGGGATTTCAAATAAAGAAACAGCAAAAAAAAATCTTCCGTTCAAAAGATAAAGACGAAACAAAATGTCAGCATAAAATAACAATCCAAGGAATTAGTTGATAAAATTTTTAAACAATATTGAGGTTATTCTTTAAATATTCTTATATTTAATATTTTTTAAAGGAAAATTGTCTCACGTATTATAAAAATATCAGACATCACCATACACTTTTTTTCTCGAATTAATCATATGCTATTTTATTAAAACGCTGTTCGAAATGCAGAAATTCATATCTATGTTGGAATTGATTTTATTGCTTAACTTATTTTAATATTATAGCTTGCGGTTAATTTAATTTGAGGCTAAGGAAACTATAGGTCCCGACTACAATGTATTAATGAGGCTGGACTGTAAGTATAAAAGGTTTTCTTTTAATGGTAAACGGGAGAATGAAATATACAAAAATAAACTCCAGTTCCTGAAAAAGAGAAGTGTACTGAAAATAGTGTAACAAAAATACTCAAAAGATGGCAGACAAAAGAGACAGAGGAAATATTTCCAGCCTTGTAATAGTTATATCCATCAATTTTAGCAATATCCAACAGAAAGTTTTTTGTATTTTGTTCCTAGTAAAAATTTGTATGATAAATTTTGTTAAATCTTTAAATTATTAAAAATGCTGTTATCTTTTCAAAATGGATGTTTTCCATTTTGTCTTACTATGTAATAATTTTACAAAATGCATGTGTTTTAATGTATTTTGTATCACTGTACGCCAAATATCCACATGATTTTTTTTTCTACAATTTTATTTCTTAAAAAAGCCTACCTCTCTGTTAAAAGAATTAAACGTTCTTTTGACGTATGTTCTTTCGATTTCTAGAATTTATACAAAAAATAAAAATGATATAACTATGAAATTTCGATTTAATTTTTACGAGTAAACTCGAATATCATAATTTTCCCTGCATATCATATACAAATATAGAACAATAAATGTAATATAACCGAAGTCGAACGAATTTTGCCTTTTCAATGAAACCACGAATTCACACAATTGTTCTTGAACAATATGTAATTGTGACTATTTAATAACGTAACTTTGAAGAAACAACTCTATTGGCAACGGAATTCATAATGTTGAACCCCGATGAAAAGACGAGGATGACACCAGAACTAGCATTTCCCTCTCTAAGCTTCCACGCCACGTCTATGGGAGAACTTGGAACTTAGACTAGATTTAAAACCCCGCTACATGGAGGGTATTTAGCAGCATCAGGGCGAGAAGCCCTAACTCGAAGTAAACAACGCCGGCCGCGAGTTTGCTACCGGCTTTGGCTACTGCGCCACATATGCAATTGTTAACCTATAAATGATATAAAACCTTTCCTATTGACCACGAAATCATCTGATCACAATTGGGCTCTAACTCTGATTCCATTAAATACCTGAAGTATATAAGGGATGATGCATGCTAAATCTGCCAAAATTCAAAGTTCTTTAGCAAGAGTGAGGTGGAATGCTAGCTCAGTTGCCATTCTAGTTACTTGACCACAGCTCAAAATTACGAAAGCCGTCGTCAATAGACATCATGATTCTACTTATAATAGTCTTTTGTGTCAGTAAATAATACGTCAATGATCTTTTTGGTTAATTAACTATGAAGTAAATAAGTTCTTTAGAGAGCGTTTGAGCATTCAAACAAACAAAACTTTGTGGTAAAGGGTTCAGTACCGTAATTTATGAATCAATTTTATGTTGCTCCACATCTCACATAAATCAGTTAATCAATAAGAGAACGAATCACAATAATTTATTCTTAAAAACCATTCCTCAGATTTTTTTTTTTATTTCGCAACAATTCCTTTAATAATGTGAAATACATTTAAATGCATCAAACTATTAATATTGCATTAAAAGAAAAATTTTATGATGAAATATATATTTGTGAAAATGAAGCAATATCAATATTTTTTTCTGTGTTTTCAATTTAATGAAATAATTGAATAAAAAATACAATATTATATTTAAAAAACATTACCGCTGTTCGCTTTGATTAATTAAAATTTATGCAATTTCAGTTTTTAAATTAAATTATTTTGGTAATCAATTATTTTTGTTAAGACATTTGCTTAGGAGAGAAACAACTTTTTCCAATATTAAACACGCATTTATTATTAAAAAGTATCTCCCAATCAAAAGTCCTCTTAAGAATTCTCAATGAAAGTAAAACAATTCAAAGCCAATACATAATTAATGATATCTAGGATATGAATTGTTTTATTTTTCATTTAGATTAAAATGATATAATTAATGATTTTTATCCTAAATATATTTAAGGGGAATCGTAGACTATCTGAGCTATTTATTCATTATTAAGGCAAATGAAACATGGAAATGAAAACGATAAAACTGAATGATTAATATCAGGCTATGATAAATTCCAGTAACACCGCAAGGCAACCGATATTTCTCAACCTCATAATTTTAATTCAATAGTCTTACATCTTATAAAACAAAAGAATCCCCCTCCGATAAAATAGAAAAAACCAAGCGAATTTAATTAAAAATACTCATTGGCATTTCATAAGAAATGCATCTTTTATCTCATTTTGTTTGAATTGTTCCACATCCCTTCTCTTGAATGATAGACCCACGTTCTTTTCTGGAGGATGGGGTGGGAAAGAACGATTTCTAAGCCCCCCTACTCCATCTTACCCCTTCGCTGCTCGAAACGAAAATAAATTGATTAAAAACGCAGCGCAGAAAGCAAAGTCAATTACAAAAATCATGAGAATTAATTTGTTGGCTTTCTACATAAATGAATATTAGATTCCGGATTGGAAGAAAAGAGATACACAGTTCGAACGACGAGAAATAAAAGAACGAATGGGAGAATAAAAAAAAAAGGGGGGGGGGAGAACCCAACCAGAATTCGAACACGAGAAAAGACGATTAAAAAATAATAAGCCTAATTCGGTTTTGTTTTGAAAGGAATAGCTATGAGAAAGGAAGAGAATGACATCAAAAAGAATTTCATAATTGAAACGTATAATCATTAATAGAGATTACAAGATTGAATATTTAATCTTACACAGAGAAAACGGGGGACCTCCACAGGGAAATCATCATCATCTCCCCACCCCCGTCTAACTTTAACGGGGTATCGTCCCTCTCTCTCTTTTTTTTTCTTCTTCCAGTAGGCCAATTAGTATTTTGACCTCTTTAGTAAAGAGGGGCTGGAGTCGTTTTCAGTAATGACGTTGGAAGTGGAATCGGCGCTCAAAATATGCAACGGGGTTATTTAATTAGAAGGAACATAGCGACGTAATTAATTCAAAAGACACAAATTAATCAAGTAGAGGCCGCGTCTCCGTCATTAGCATTCTATTTGAAAGCCGTTTGCCTCTTTGCGGCTGCCTTCGAAACGGGGAATCAATTCCAACTCTGAAGACTACCACTAGAATCCGGCGTGTGTCGTTTTCCAACTCCGGGATTTCAATAATCGGTTTGTGTGCTTGCATATACTGCACCAGGTGAGGTGCCAGCTTTGCTGCGACTGCTACTGTTACTGCTGCACCTCACCACCACCCTGTGTTGTCGTCTTCCATCTCCCATCTGTGACTTCAGCTTCGTCTTGCTGGCGGAGCCTTAATGAATGCTACGGTCTTTTACAAGGTGGAAGAGAACGTTCGATTTCGATCCGGGAAAACTGTGTCGTAAAAACCTTACCGGCTCTTCTCGGATTTAGATACTTCCGGGCATTTGCGTACCACTCGATACCTGGCATCGAGCGAAAGACAAAAGCTGTGCGAGGCAAAATCCGGGGCGGTTTGTTCTTTGACAGTGGAAGTTTGGAGTTGGGATCCTCTTGTTTGGATTTCGTTGGAACAATCAATGATCCTTTAAGCAATAAGGTAATTCGTTTAGTTTGAGTGAGAAGAATTCGATGAATATTCAGAGAGTTCTTTGTAAAATTTTTAGTTTGAGAAGAGTGAAAGAAGGAAAAAGGAATTAAATTAATGGGAAGTAATTTAATATTCTATTCCCCCAAAATGAAAACAATTAATTGTAAATCACATTGTTCGTTTCGAAATCTAAATTAGTCAATCGGAATTCTTTTAACTTTCTATTCAGTTTAATTCGATTAGTACAGAGTGGGAATAATATTTCTAAGACAAGACACGCTTGTGTTTCAGTATCTAGACAAGTTACATTAAAAAAAAAATTAATAGTTTAATAATACATAGCATCAGAAATTCAAAAACGCCATCAAGTATTTCATTTTGATCTATATGATTAAGTATTAAAAAGATTAGTACTTTCATTGCAATTTTCGTTATGTATTGCAAATTTTTCTGCAAAATTAGATTCAGAAAATGTGGATAAGAGTATCATGACTAAGGTATGAATTCTGTAGAGGAATAATGGTCTTGTCTGCAGCGGAGTTGAAATCTCGTTCAGCTGAAGAGCTGTTTGTGGATTTAGGGCTCATGAATTTGTATTCTTCAAGAAGCGTGTTGTGAAATTTAGATGTAAGAATTTAAAAAAAAAAAAAAAAAAAAAAAAAAAAAAACTCAGATGGTAACTTATTTTGCAGTCTCGTCCTTTTACCATGGCTCAAGTGATCGCTGTAGCTTAGTGGTCGAGTCGCGGGTTCGAACCTTGATGCCCCGAAATATCCATCTCGTACTGATGGATATTTCGGGGCATCAAGTAGTGGTACTGTTGCAAGTTAAAACTTGTCGAGGTCTCAAGTCTTCTCTTAGACATGATGGGGAAGTTTGGAGAGGAAGGTGCTAGCTCAGGTGTTGTCCTTTTCACTTGACCAAAGTTCAAAATTATCCAAAAAATTTCATAATTGTTTCAATATTTGATTAAAGTTCTAAATTTTCAATTTTCCTAATTGTGTGCTTATATTTATATATCTTATATATATGAATAAAATTTTTATCTACTGCTTCATTTCTGAATATTTCAATTTTTCTGTTTTGTGTGCATTATTTGTACCGCAGTCTGACTGTGGGTTTGAGTCATAATGTCAACATCCGTTGTTAGCAGGAAATTGTAAAGTGAATGGAATACAGATTTATATGCATTCAAAAAAAAGGAAGAAAAATGAAAAGATGGTTGTATTAGAACTATGACGTCATACTCTGGATACACATTGTTAGCTTTTATTTTCTTTTGAATTACGAAATTATGTAAGATATTTTGTTCGTTGCTCCAACATGCACTGTTATATTTTACCCTTTATTGCTGTTAAAAAAATTCTTTTTACGAATAAATGCTGAGTGCGAGGGTGTTTGTCTCCCGAGGGGTGGTCCGCAGCTTTAAACCCTTTGGGAGGGCTCAGTCTTCTTGGGATTTCTGCCAATAAACCTTGTGTGGCCCCTTAGTGCAACGTTGATAAATAATCACAATCACGTGACCATGATGGTAATTATGAAAAATAGTATCTGCAAAATAGAGAAATCGTGTTCGTAGCCTAATAAACCAATTTTATTCTTATATTGACGATTTTCGGTTGACTATTTCTGTGCGACTGAATGTGTGTGATTGAATGATGTGCGACTGACTATTTCTGTGAGATTATTCTCAATTCCTTCCTAAATTTGTTCTTACTGTTCATCTCGAGGGGTAGAAACCAGTTCTTATAATCTCGCAACCTGTTTTTTTTTTCTTTTTGTATTTCAATTTGTTAATCTATTCTTAGTGATCTTAATTTCTCCTTTTTTCTGATGTTCTGTTAGTTAATGTTGAATTTTTTTTCAATGAGATATTTAACAAAATTGGAAATAGATTTCACAATTTCAGAAATAGAAGTATTTGTTCTGCTTTTGTAATAATGCTATTGAATTTATATTTTTGAGATAGAATTTTCATGCAATCTGTTGCTAGATCAAATAAAGATGTGCATCGTGCGTAACCAGGAATCGTGCGTATTTTACAGGTACAAATATTTTGAATAAATAATATTTAGTCAAAAAAAATATTAATACATGACTAAAATAAAATAAATGTGTAATGATAGCCATGATATTAGTTTTAAATATTACATCAGTTAAATATTTAAGGTAGTTACTTATAAAATTAGGATAACCTCTTGAGGGCAAAACGTTTTCCCTGTTTGATGCGCTTTAATATGGACAGATGTCTGACATTTTTTTAAATGCGTTAAAATAACAAAATTAAGATCAATATTAACATGAATGTGTACAATAATACATTAAATTTAGAATACAACTTATATTTATTAAAATTATCTCTTATCTTTCAAGAGATAAAGTTTTCAAAATATCGGTTTTTAAAAATCTCTTTAAATTTGTTCTTATTTATAAGTACTCTGCTAGTCATTAAAATTACATCCTCAGGAAAGAATGGTCTGATGAATATCAAAGTCACATGAAAGGAAGAAGAGGTTGGGGTATACAAATAATTATTCAAATTATTTCAGTGCATTTAGATTACGCAGGAGGGAGAAATGACATCTGAAGCACTGCCTAAAAGAAAAGTTGTGGATTTCTCATTCGGAAAGCGTTTTATCGGGGCGTAGTTTGCTCAGAATGTAGTGTTATGCTTCCAGTAAGAAGAAATGCTTACCAGTAAGTGTAGAAATTCGAAAGAGGCAGGATCGTTGCCTTTCCAGAGTATGGATTATTGTTCCGTGATTTTGCCCGTAGCACTTGTCGACATCCAACCACTGTCATGCGAATATGTAATCAATGGGTTGCTGAGGATCATACTGAACGGCTTGCAGGATCTCCACGAACTCCCATGACAAACGTCCGAGATGACAGACATATTGTGAGATTAATCCTTCAAAACCGTACAACTCCATCACGGACGACCATTAGTCACGGAATAGGCAGGTTTGCAGCATGCCCATTTCCTGCTATTACGGTTCAACGACGTTTGCAGCAGCGTGAACTCTAAGCATGGCGACCATTAATTCGACTTCCCTTGACAATGCAACATAGAGATAGACGGCGACTCTGGTGCTCCTAACGACAAAACTGGATACAGGAGAGGTACAATGTCGTCTTTTCAGACGTTCCTGTTTTACGTGTAGTATTCTAATAGCCATATACGTTTCTGGAGGCTCCGAGGAGACCGCTCGTCACCTGCTTGTATTCGATGTCGGCATAGAGACCCTGCACCTTGGGTTATGGTTTGGGTAGCCATTGGGTACACGACACGCACTTCTCTAGATCGGAACGATGGTAACTTGAACGAAGATCGGTACATTTCTGACATCTTACGTCCAGTACCTATCTTCGAGGCTTGACAAACGCCATCTTCCAACAAGATAATGCAAGACTACATATTGCACATTGTTTTCTGACCTTCCTCGATACGCAGGATATTAGATTGTTGATCTGGTCTTCGTGGACTTCAGATCTGTCACTCATTGTAATCTTCTGGTCATGGATTGCTGAGAGACTAGCCTGCCACCACTCTCCAGCCAATACGGTTGATGAAATGTGGCACAGATTTGAAGCAGCATGGAATGAGTGGCCCGTTTATGTTATCCAAGTCCAGTTCGACTCCATACCAAACCAGGTAAGGGCCGTTTTAGCTCTCAGGGTGGTAGCTGTTTCTACTAATTTTGCACCTCTATAAATCCACAAATTTCTTGGAAATTTATACATTTTGTCTTCATGTCATACTGTTTGCGTACAATAAATATCTTTTTTATATTTTCTTTCCTTCATTGTATTACAATTTTAACGGCCAGCAATGTATTATGCATATTTATATAAAAAAATAAATTATGAACATTAATTTATGCAATCAAACACTACAGTATTGAACTAAGAGCTTTAAAATAAAAGTATAAAGAGCCATTCTTTTAAAATGAACAGGAAAGAGCCATTTGCTTAAGAGAATAACTTTTTCCTTCTCTGAATTATAGGGTGGCTGTGGGATATCCTAATGGTCCTGGTCGTTGATTAGCAGTCGTTGTTGTTTTCGTCGAGTCGTGGATTCTAGGCCTGATGCTCCTAAAGATTCATCGTGTTGCGACGATGACGCATCTTAAATATAATCGAGGATGGAAGTAATCCCGTTGACGGGGTGTGGAAGTTTGGAGAGGGAGATTCCAGCTCAGGTATCATTCTCGTCATTTGATTGAGATTTAAAATTACGAAATCCGTCGCCAATAGCTCTCGAGTTGCTTCTCATTGACATTGTTGTGACATTAATAAGCAATCCTCGTATTGCAACATTAATAAAAATCACTATTACATAATTGCAAGTGCTTTTGTTCGAATCGTTGCTTAATTGTTGATATAAAAGGTGTAGTCAAGTGTCTTAGCAAATTTTTATATATTCCGCCCCTATAACATAAGAATAAGTTGCTTGGTATAGGTTCAATATTTTACTTTTTCACATATTTTGAAAATTTTCAAAATGCGCCAAACTATATATATATTAAAAGAACATCATTTAATAATGACGTTTACAGTCAGAAGGCATCTTATGTTAATTTAATTTACTGATAAGTGATTTTGTCTCTCGATAAAATTTATTTTAAGAAAAAATTAAATTTTATTTTTAACTATTACTTTAATCCTACGTGTTTCTTTTTTTGAGAAAGAAAGAGAGAAAAATATATACCAAAGCCATTAAATCACAATTTCTTTTTTACTCTTTTTGAAATCTTTACTAATCCATTATAATATTACGAGAAAACCCAAACACTGCAAATGTAATATACTTTTGAATGAAATGAACCATCATTCAAAATAAAACTTTATCTTCCTTAAAAGTTTAGTTTAAACTTCCTGCAGTTATTCTTTCCTTCCTTATATGGTATTCGCTATACTTAACGTGGAACGACGTTGACGCCTGACCTGAAATCAGCCGTTAAACCCAAGTTTGAAAGTCATTTCCAGCCTTAAAAATCCCTCGTGAGCTAATCTTATTCCAGCACTAGCAGAATCGCAATCAAAGTCGGAGATTGATTGACCAGAAGTAATTATGCAAAGTATTATCCGTCCCTGAACTAATGATCCTTCCCAGAAATAAAGAAGATTACCAAGTCCATTTTGAAATGAGTTTTCAAATGAGGAAATGAGGGATAACTTGAAAGGTAATTATGCCGTATGTAAGTCACCATAAGGATTGGAAAGAATCGCTACGAGGAGTAGGAGTGATTGTGTGCAGTTTGGAATGGAAGCAAAAGGGGGGAAAAAGTTCGATTAGAGTTTTCAAAACTGTGTCGATCATGTTATGAAAGTTTGTGGAATTCTTCGAAGAATCAAAAAATTATTTTCCTAATAAGTCACTTGTGTGATCAAAAAGTTGTTTATAAAGACATGGATAAAACTCTATGCATATAACAACGTAAGAGTTTAGATACATTACTACATAGAGTAGAAACTTGCTAAGTTGGATCCTTTTAAATTGGATCTCCAGTTAATCTGAATTGGTCTGCACGAAGAATTTTTTTTTTTAAAATTTAAAAGCGTTCCGAAAATTTCGTAATAATATTTATTTGTTTCATCCAAATATTTTGAAAAATTATTTTCTTTACTGAAATCTTCTGAGAGGAAAAGGAAATGAGGGGAATGGGGAGAACTTTATACAAAAATATTCTAAGCAAACCCTTAGTTACATCTCTTATCACCAGCGAAATATTGCATTCAGTGTGATAGTCCAAATGGAGAATGCAATTAAATAACTGTAAGTGCACTTCTGTTTTCCCAAAGAGACGCCACAGTAGCCAAGTGGTCATGGTCAGTGAATCGCACCCGACGTTGTTTTCGTACAGTCGTAGGTTTGAATCCTGATGCCACTGAAGGAACGCTGTGTAGTGGCGCTGATGCACGTTAACTCCAGTCGATGTCCCTTTGGCGTGGTATAGAAATTTGGAGAGGGAGATGACAGCTCAAGTGTACCAAGGTTTAAAATAACGAAGCCAGTCACCAATAGCCTTGGTATTCGGATTCAGTCCTATTTTCCGTGACCAAATCTGAGTTTTTATACGAATTCTGGTTCTGTTACTCCCTTCTGAACTGGTCAAGGTCACTTCGTTTCTTATTTAAATCGTTCTAATTTGAAAAATGCAAATTTAAGTTCCTGTGGTTTTGTTGGAGATGCTGACCATTGTGTCTTTTTTACCCTTTCAACAGGGATTTTCATTTAAACTGTCATATTGTTGAAGCAAAACCTTTCTTGTTGAAGTCCGTGCGTGAAAATACTTACTTGAATTTCAAGCTTCACTCCTGTATTCTTACAGCTCGTAAAATTACTCAACTAATTTCTGAATTGTTTCAACTTTTTTTTATTACATTTCTTAATATTTAAATTTTTCTTATTTTGTAGTTATAATTATATGCCTCGTATATGCATACATATTTTTCTCAAACACTTTCATTTTTCTTACGAGTTTGTGGACACTTTTGTATTGTACCATTTAGCCTATTATACATCCTATTTCTTATTAGCAAGAAAATTCTTAATGTTATTTTTTTAAAATTCTTGTCATGTATATTAACTGCTCTGTAAATACATTGTAAGCTTTAATACCTTTGATTTCGAAATTATGTATTATCTTATATTCTTTTCTCAATAAATGCTGACTGCTAGGATGATTAACTCCCAGAGGGCCGGTATGTAACTCTAATCCCCTTGGGTAAGCTCGGTTTTCTTGGGTATTCTGCCAATAGCTCTCGAATTGCTCCATTAAGATTCCATGCCCTCACACTTGCGGGAGTTGAAATTTGGAGAATTGGGCCAAAATCAGGTGTCATTCTCATCTCTTAATTTAGGTTCAAAATTACGATATTCATCGCCAATAACTCAAGTGTTGCCTCTCAATGCAACGTTAATAAACATTCATTCATAGTTTTGAGGCTTGAGGCCACCAAAAAATCGTTATATGGAAATAAAGGGGCAGGTGAATGTTAAATTCAAATGGGGTCTTTGATATCTCTGTATAAGGATGTGAAAGAGGGAGTTAAATCATTTGAGGTTCTGACCATCAAGAACCTCAAAGGACGGTCTTGTTGTCTGACCATGCCAATAGACCACAGGGACTTTTCCAAATTAGCTACAGAGATATGAATGCAAAATCCACCATAAAACTCCCTACGTGAGTTGGAACGGTAGTTAAAAGAGTACGAATCCTTTGAGGTGTCTTTGTAATTAGAACATTGCTCTAAGTATAACGTATGACGACAATATCTAATTACGTTGAACAAGTGCATTGATTCTCAAGTAAAACAATATGAATCGGTTGAAAGAGCGGATGTGTTCAGTGTTCGTTGATCACTAGTCAGATAATATTGCTAAATTATAATGAATGCAATAAAAAAAAAGCTTAAAATATTCGACTATTTAAAATAATGTTTTTTGTTTCGTAATATAATTTTTGATTGAATCGAAATAAGAGCAAGGTATAAATATGTATGTAGATGAACCAATTTTAGAACAGTTTTATTAGCATCCGAAAATTATTTACTGTTTTCTGTCAGTAAGACTTAGACTGCTATAGTTATGCCAACAGTATTTTAAATAAAAGATCAAACATTTTAGGGTAATTTTGATGAAGTCAGACACGATCCTTCAACCTTTGATCTTACCTGTTCAATTCCTTCAACTGAATAGTTTTAGTAATGATATTAGATTCTAATTTTATTTAATTTTACAATACTACTAACCACAATAGCATGCTTTATTTGCAAAAAATACGGAAATTTTATAGTTTAACGACATTATGTAAAGGGAAATTTTGTGTTTAATAGTACAGTAAGGTTTAGTTAATTCGGTTTAATTAAGATTGAAGCCGGTCGAAAATGCAGAACATCTGGATTAACAGGAGAATGAGAAAAAGGAAATAAAATAAATCATACTTATAGAAATTCTTCTTTATATTGAACAAATCTAGTATGATTCCTATTTGTAGAATGTAAAGATGTCTACTTGGTGAACAATAGATGCTCACCTAAAGTTGTTTTAAGACATTTTCAACTTATACAATGTACCAATTTATGCCATTTGTCACTGATGGTAGATTTTACTAAGATTTTGTTGATTACACGCAGAATATTTTTGAAGCACCCCCACCCCAACACACTTTTCTTTCATTCTTCACATTGCTGTTAGAAGATTTCGGTAGAGAAAGAATTTTAAAATACGTGGCTGAAACAAATATCAGTCTTTTTTTATATTTCCAATGGCAAGGCATATGCAAATATAAAAACTAGAACAGATAAATAAGGTGACCGCAGTCATTGCCTCAAAAGCTCACTTTCGTGGTTTTAAAGTGCTGTTTCTGAGTCGCCATGAAGTGATGCACACCGACGGAGATGGTCTCTATTCAATGGATCTGCCTAATTACAGAGAGGGTAGATAGGGTCCGTAAAGATCCCAGTGCGATAGAGATGCTCTGCCAGGCAGTTACGACCCATCAGGATAGGAAATTGAATGACAGCTTGCCATCGTGGACTGCGAAACAAAACCAAATAAGTCTTTACGAATGAATGTTATTACGCTATTTTGAGAACGTTTTTCAAACTAAAATAAATTATTCATGCATACTGATTCTGCTTATCCAGAGATCGATCAAAAGGATCCTACTTAATGAGGTTCTACTGTATTCACAAAGATATCTATTGACTTAGCGATTTTCTTAATGATTACCGTGCATTAAGACTATAATTTTGCTAGCGATTAAAAGCTCTAAAAATGCTATTGTTGTTCAAATGTTGATATTAGCTTAAAATTTAAAGGACCTTGAATATTGTATAGTAAATAGACGCAGAAGGTGATAAGAAACATTTTATTGAGACAACAGTAAAAATTTCTGTTAAATTAAGGTAGTAGCGTAGATGAGTTCAAAACTTTGACTTAATCCAAAATGATTAAATGTTAAGAACTAAAGAAGCAATCATATAGCAACTTACGTTTCAAGATAAATCTCAAATGGAACACGGTTTATCATGTTTCTTAATGATGAAATAGATTATGCATTTGAAAGTTATAAAAATCTATATAATTTGGGGACAAAATATAGCATTCAATAATTCCTTTGTTTTGTTTTAAATTACCACCATCTACATCTCCTCCCCCCCAAATAAAATTGACCTTGCTAATTTCATTTTAACATGTGAAAACGTTTCTGTTTTCCTTGTTAAATTTTCGAAAAATTAGAACTATTCAAAATAAATATTAATTAGAGTGAAGTCCGCGTACTTCCGAGACCCAGGCTCTCCAAAAATAATTACCAACGAGAAAAGAAAATTCCTAACGCATTTTTATTTTCTTAATCAATTTATTCCAAAGTACAAAAACCAATATCAACAGCAAAAAGAATAAAAACAAATTATTTTGTCATAAAATCAATTATTAAATTAAATATTAAAATATATATATAATAGCCTAGAATAAATTACTTAATAATATTCTATTCTGATATTGAGAAAACACGTATTCGTTAAAATTAAACATATCGTAGCAATGTAAATATATCTTAAGCACTCTAAATGTCATTATCATAATCATAACGTATTATAATCTGAATCTTTTGAGTCTAACACCATATATCCTTTATTTTATGCCCACGCATTTTTGGAGACGCAATTTTTTCAAAAACATAAAATTTAAATCTGTCTTAAAAAAACATTAATTATTACTAATTATCCACAGAACTCACCCAGACAAAAGGGCAAATTTTCTCCTACGATGTTTCGATTTCCTATCTTTAAGTAAAATATATGACATTAATAATATAGGATGACTTGTGCAACTTTCGGTCCATATCTCAATTCTTTACCCAATACAGCAAAACCCTTTTCGCTTATCCGCATATATGCCTAGGATAAATTGTCAACCTTATCCACCGACTCGATGGGCTATCAGGTGACAGTTAACAAGTATCAGACATATCCTGTCGTAAAACGTTGCTCGAGGGTTTGGCCATCTCTAATCGTGTTCTGGACAGTGCGGAGGGAAAAAAAAGTATTGCTGAAGATCATATACTTTGACGTGTCTCAGGGAAGAAGGTGGATGTATATTTTTATTCACGGGAAATCATATTTGGTAAGATGGATTTGTGAATTCCAGAATTTCTGATGAAAATGTTTTAGATACTGATTAAATGTGAAGAAACTGTTGTCAAACTCTGGTACTGATTTCGATAGATTTAAATATTAGAAATTGTAGAATTTTTCCTTTTTGAGTACAGTTTAATGTTGGGAATTTAACAGAAAGTCATTATATTTTGCAGGTGAAATTATTTTAATGCATTTATTACTGCTTTAAAATTTTAATTTTTTGAATCAATTATTTGTAAAATTTTGCAATAAAAATAGATGAATTTCAGAATTATGAAATAAGCTCATAAAACAGCTTTTTTGAGCTTATTTCTGTCTGTCAGCAAAGGTGCTATTCTTTTCATTGTTTGACTTTTATTTCCCAAACACATGATTCCGTCCCGTCACTCACTTAAACTTTGTTACAGTTTTGTTTTCTCTTCAACTCATTTGACCCCCCCCCCCTACAATGATTCAGAATTATTCCATATTTATATATATCTCATACATTTCTCACTATTCTGTGTTTCAATTATCAACATCTTGTCTCATAAATTCTCATAATTCCATTTAAAAAAAATTCAATGGTCTACCTCATAAATTTCTCACTGTTCTGAGTTTAAAATTTTTGATGGTCAGACTCATGAATTATTACTATTCTACTAAAAATTTTTCATGATATGTTACATACATTTTTCACTTCTGACTTAAAAATTTTCGATAGCTTGTCTCATAAATTTTTCACAATTCTATGTTTAAAATTGCCGACGTTCTGTTTCATAAGTTTTTCTTATTTCTTCTTAAAAATCTTTGATGGTCTGTCTCATAAATTTCTCACTATACTGGTTTTAAAATTTTTGATGATCTGTCTCATAAATTTCTTACTTCTATGTTTAAGATTTTGATTATCTGTGTCATAAATTTCTCCCTATTCTGCATTTAAAAGTTTTGTAGATCTGTCTGAAGTAGATTTCTATTTAAAAAAATTTCAATGGTCTATCTCATAAGTTTCTCACTGTTCTGCGTTTAAAATTTTTGATGGTCTGACTCATGAATTATCCCTATTCTACTAAATGTTTTGATGATATGTCACATATATTTCTATCGATGATCTGTCTTTTAAGTTTCACACTTGTATGTATAAAATTTTGATGGTCTGTGTCATAAATTTCTCCCTACTCTGCATTTAAAAGTTTTGTAGTTATGTCTGAAGTAGACTTCATTTCAGCGTTTGAAAGTTTTGATGGTCTCTCTCGTAAATAATGTGACTGAACATAATTAAAACCTGGAAATTCAGTATTAAATTTGAACGTAATTTGAAAAAAATAATCAAGTAAAAAATCCTATTTTAAAGATGATTCATTCAATAACAGAACAAGACTATCAGCATATAAAATTGATTCGTTTAAATTGATGGGGACAGAGAGTTACACAACTATATTGGTGATAGACATTTCTTCCGAGAGCAATAACATAACAAGTATGTTACAAGTATTTAAAAAGGAGCAATCACTAAGAGCTTAAATATCTTCTACCCGAGAGGAAATCATCGTTATAAGAATTATTTGCACGTTTGTTCAACATTTCTTCACTCTACCAAACACGGTACGAAATAATTATTACTAAGTGGCCCTATCACATCTGCCCAACATATTTTTACATCCCTACCAATACAGTACTAAATCGTTATTACCAGATGACTCAAGTACATTTATTCAATATTTCATTAAGCTCATAATACGTACATCAAAAATTAGCAACGCAAAAAAGTCCCAAAAGACAATTCAAGAATATATCCGGAGAAAGTACTAACATGTTTTTCTTCAATGTGACTTCAAGATTTTTGCCAAAAAAGAAACTTAAAAAATGGAAATATTTACTAAAAATAGTGTTTAAAATCTCATTCCCTTTCACAATGAAAAGAGAAAGAGAGGAAAAAGAGAGAATATAGCTTTTGTAGGAAAAAAAAATTCCTTTGCTTATCCACATCTATTCGCACTGGAATGAAATGTCAGCCTTATCCACGATTCATTTAGCTGTTAGACGACAGTTAACAAGTACTACAACATGTTCTATGGGGGATCATTGCCCAAAGGTTCGGTCCTCATGAAGCCATCTATAATCACACCTAGGGTAACGGAAGAAAAAAAATATTGGTCTTGGTTCCCTCTTCCGACATCAGATATCCGAGCCGAAAGAATGGGCTTGGATAAAAGAGAAAATATATATTCAAGAAGAAGGGATTGAGGATTTAAGAATTTGTTATGATACTAATTCATATACCATTTCTATTTGGAGAGATCTTACGTGGATAAATTTCAAGGATGATACATTTGAATATTCGTAGCAACTTTATATGTGTGAAGAATTTTAACTTTAAGTTTATTTGTTTTTGGAAATTAATTCCTTCGAAAACAACCTAAATTAGTTTCTTTGTACGTTGTTATTTAAAGTAACATGATTAAATTCTGCGATTGTTTTAAAGGAATCAAAGTTAAAACCAGAAACTTCAAATATTTAAAATTTATTCTCAGAAACAGAACGACATTTTTTTCAACTTTTCTATTAACATCATCTATTCGTTTTATTATGGAATCATAAATATGTATCAAAATTGTTCTTTTTTGGTCCCTACTGTAGTCGCGTGACCATGATTACGATATTTAAGTCAAGCCATAGACTTGAAACACTTTTGAACATAAATTTGCTGCTCAAGTTAAATTATTTTTCGTATTATCCAGAAGTTCCTGGTTTGCCATTTAGTTCTTGGAGTGTTCTAACAGGTTGGAAAAAATTTCCAGTTGGGGCTTTTTAATTAATTAAATTTTCAATATTTATACTCATGTAATCCAAAGATGAGTCTGGATTCCATCCAATATCAGCTGTGAAATTTTTATTGATTCCATGAATCTATTTAAAAAAAGTAGAGTTTCTATTTTTAATTTCATTTGTAGTTAATTTTTCCTAATCGTTAATGCAGGGTATAAAGACAGTCAAATACGTAGATTGTTGAGTTTTTAGGAATAGTAAGAAATACTTTTAGTTTTAAATTATGATTAGAAAAATTAATTATGCAAATAATGCAATAACATATTAAGCATGCAATTTAGTGTTAACTGTTGATATAATATTTTTAAAATTATTTACAGTGTTAGAGTTATTCCAATATGCGTTCTAATAATAAAGAAGCTAGTCTTGATACACACGTTTCGGGAAGGAATGTGAGGTGTAGGTTTATAGGCTATTCATAGACATATTAAATGGAATAGAGTTTCAAAGTCATCATGTGGTGTACTGAAATATTAATGAGAATAAAATTTTGCTCAGGACTCCTTCCCATAACTAGAGCAAGGTTAAAAATTATATATTTCGTTACCAATAAACCCGAGGAGTTATTGAGTGATGTAACTTCCAATTAACTATTTATATCAGGTAATAAAAATGCCACAACAGATTTGTGCAATTCATTCACAACACGGAATTTGGGTAATATAAAGGTCAACAATATTATTTCACTTAATAGTATATTGTATTTTTTATCCTTTTTGGAATATATTTATCTTTTGTTTTAAAGAGAGCAACGAAAAAAAAATTAAGTTTAATACAAGATATAATTCTTTTAAAAAATAGTTACAACATTTCGTAAATAAATGTGTTTCATATTTGATTAAGATTTTGTGCATTTAATAATTGTATTTTAGATAATTCAAAATTATCTGAGAGCACTATGGAAAATATTACATGCATTTTTGAAACCTTTTATGTCATATGATGTATATCTGAAGCTTTCGCATTTAAACATTAAAAATTTATTGGAAAGAGCACAATATTTTTTATTGAACACTTTTTCATAAAAATATACGAACAATAGTATAACTTGAAAATATTTAAACTAATTGTACATTTTTCGAGATTATTAAATGCATTTAGAATAATTACAAAATCTGTAAAATTAGTAAAACTGCCTGTGTAATAGGCTTGCTAATTGCTAACCAATAGTTCCTTATGTCGCAATGGATGTTTCCTTTGTATATCCGGCATTTAGAGGAGCTGATTGATGCACGATACATCTATCAGGGCTTAAATTTCTCAAGTAGGCGTTACATGAAATTTTGAGAGTGGAGTAATAGCTCAGATATCTCACTACTTGGTCATAGTTAAAAAGACATAAGATCCATCACCAATGGCCCTAATGTTGTTTCAAAGTGTAATGTTAATAAATAATTAATCAAGTGAAGGCCAAATGTTGGAAGCTGCCTTATCTTGGTGCATAACATCTTATAAAGTGCAAAATGTACTGTTATATATATATATAGCATATCTGAGAGCCAAATTTTATATTTTAAACCATATCAAATATATACACACACACACTGGATTTTTTTAGTACTTCAAATAAGTACATATAGTAACAGCCAATGAAAAACATTATCATGCATCCCACTATTTCTCAAAATTTATTCAATGAGTTGACTTATTTTTACTTTAAGTGTCCATTTTAAGCTTCCTAGAAAAAGTACATAGACTTACATTTGTTTTCTCGCACTGTTGATTTTCGTCATTCGTTTTAATAAATTAAGAGCAATAGTAAATGCCATCCATTTAATCTATTTTTTTCCTTTTACTCTTTCAATCCACTGTAACTTAGCGTATATCTCTCTCAAGATATGATGTAAATCCTCTTCCAACCCTGCTTGTAAAAGATTGTTTGCAATCAATGTCACATGTGATGGTTTTAAAAAGTATTAAGAAATTTTTTTTTCATCCGTTATGATAGAAATATGGATAGAAAGTAGAATTTCCATGGCCATTCGAAATGTTATCATCTCTCTTACAGAAGTGTCATCAGTGATGACAAAAAGATAGAAGATCTAATTGCGGAATATATTTCAGGAGTATGTTTGTGGAATATACTCACAATCTCGATTGTGAAGTCGTATTCTTGAAAATACATGTCATTCTTGCACAATAAAAAACCAGGTGTAAGTCCATACCGTACTTGATACGAATTAATCATATCTATATGTTTCATGTTCTGGGCCCTCTTATGTAAGCATTGTCTTGTTTTAAGTATTGTTCTGATCTATTATACTCTGCGATGTCTCATAAAAACTGTAAGTGTAATTTTCAAATCGTCTTAAATAACTGTAACTGTAAATCACCCATTCCAAAAGGAAACGTTATCTCAATGGTTATGAGCGTGATATTTCCAAGACCAGCGACATTTACGTTAATTTGCTGGTAAAATACCTGGTTCTATCAAAGACTATCTTGTGTAATAATAGTAGATGCTACTTTTTAACTTGGATTGGTTTTTAAATCCATCTTAGAGGTCTTAAGGATGTTAGAAGAGAGAAAAACCAACTAAAGTATAGTCCTTTGCCACTTGACCATGAGATAAAATTACTAAATTCGTCGAATATCGATGTCGTCCGACACATTTTCATGTAGCCCTTCTGTTATTCAAAAGAATATCGATAAATAATGTCTATTTGCAACGTATCTTTTATATATATTAACATTTTCTCCTATAACATAAGTCGGTTTCTTTGTATCCCATTTTTGACATGCTGAGATTGACACCAATAGCATTTTCAATCAATCCTTGCTATAGAAAT